>PVKB01001409.1:0-226316 GCA_004027205.1 Ctenodactylus gundi
TTTTTTTTATATCTGCACAGATTAGTTGATTTATCAGCCATCTGGCTATGCTGTGATTACATATTTTGACAAAGACATTCTCTTCTAGATTTTGTTTGATTTTCATTCACACAAAGGTTCACAAAACAAGAAAGGGAGATGTGTCTGAGCAAAGTGTAGCAGACTCTCTTGATTTTTACTTTACTTTTCATTGTTTTTTATCTCTATGCTTGATGAGCCCCCATCTGCTGATATATAGGGTGTAATTAAATGCAGATATAATGTTATTCATCATGTGGGAAACTTTTTGAAAACCCCCGTGTTAAGTAACCTATGTCAGAGTTTTGTTTATTCTAATATCAGGTATCTATCAATTTTAAGAATGCAACATTGATTTTTAGCAAAATGAAACATGACTATGAATTTTGTTGAAACATAGACTTTCAGTTTCAACCATAGTGTGGTACATTAAAGTTTATTTTCCTCATAATCCCAAAATATTTCAAGCTAAAGTCACTAATAAGCAATGTCTGAAAATTACAGAAAATGACATAAAGTATTTTGGGACTTAATCGCATTTGTTGTATCATATGAACCACGTTCAAGCAAAGCCTATACCAAGCAAAGAACACATGTAAATATTACAGATAAAGAAAAAAAATGGCCTCCCAATTCTTTTGTGAAGTTGATAGCCCCATAGGGCAAAAGATAAAATTATCATCACTTACTGATGGCAACACTTGAAGGAATAACGGAAGATTATGTGCTCTGGTCACTCGTATTCTACATTGTAATGACAGTCCAGCTAGTTCTGCAAAGCAAGAAGAGAAAATGCAGACATATGGCTTCGAAAGAAAAAAGGCAATACTGTGTATATAAATTGGAAACAATGTGATCGCTCATGAGGAGAATCCATTTCAAATTTAAATAAGACAAAAATATCTCTTACAGTTCATAAGCGTGGTTAACAAGGCTGCTGCTGAATGGTCGATGCACCAAATCAATCAAATTCTCCTATGTCAACAAGGGACACCTGAAATGTAAAGTGTACAACATGATTCATAATTGCTTCAAATATTTGAAACGTATAAATCTGCAAAGTTTAAATAAGATCAATATGTGGCTGCTTCTAGCATTTGGTGATTATGAATTATGCTGCTATAAACATTAGTATGATGGATTACTATTATATGACATCAGAGAGTCCTACCTTTTTTCTGAAACAGACCCACACTAACATGACTGAATACGTTTTGATGTAATTACAAAACCACAAAATTAAGACACCGAAAGAAGTCTTTACAAAAATTGCGTTCTAACAATTTACTTTGGAAGGAAATCAGAAAGCAAAACAAAGCAAAACAAAAACTAAACAAAGGAACACGTGTCCTAAACATTAAAGTCCATAAAAGATTTGTATATAAAAATCTATAGACCTAAAGACAAAAGTATAAAAGTTAAAAAAGAAACTTTGAAATGAATAAATACAAGAAAAGTTCTGTGATTTATCATTTTTGGGTGCATGTTAGCGGCACATACGACATGAGAAGCAATCTCACTCTCCACACTTTTTGTAAAGAGGTTCATTTCCTCTCGGAAGATTGCCTGACTGGACGTAGAGCACAACCAGTTAAGTACTGTCAGAAGCACTGTTTCGTCTGCTCAAAAATCACGTGGACTTGGTTTCCATGGAGATCCCATGCAGGCTATCTCAACATCTGGTTGAGTCCTTGTGCTCTTTGTGTTAATGGGTCAGGCTGTGATATCCTGCACATGAATGTTTGCGTGAGTGTACGCTCCTGCGTATGTTCTGCCGTGACATAGGACAGAAGTAATAGTCGCTAGAGATCAGAGCACGAACAAGGAAGAGGCGAAATCTATGTGGTTTTCTTTTACTTTTGCAAATACTCATTTCTGTGAATATATACCATTAGTCATTTATTTTATTACTTAAAACTTGTATTTCTGTTTCTCAAGTCACTATTTTCTGGAGGGAAAAGAAACACTCTCTTTTTGAAATTTAAAATTTCTGTACTATCATGCTTTGCAGAGATTTGACAAGGGCATTGCAAGGACACTAGCCTATTAGTGCAATGCCACACTCCACCTCAACTCAGTAATAATAAAATTAAAAATATAAATTAGAAAGAGTGACTTATAGTCTCAATAATGGGAACTGAAATTTAAATTCGAATTATAAGGCATCTTTGATAATATCATCAAGTAACACTGCAAGAGTATTCATGTTGAAGAAACTACTTCCTTTTGTGTTGAAAAAAGATTGATGTTTGCCTCTAATCGTATTAATACAGTATCTAACCCTGTGGTCATATGCCCCTCTGTTTTGAATTCTTTACCAGAACAGCTCAAAATAAATAAATAAATAAATAAATATGTCTTAGATGAGAATAGAAGAAAAGGTAGAGAGAGAGAGGGAGTGAGAAAAACTTTTATTGCTGCTTCCAGGCTTTTAGCTGAGACTGGCTGCATAAGCACAATGGCAGAGAGAAAACAGCTCTGAGTGATTCTTAAATAGTTATTATATAGAATGACCTCGATGTCAGGTCAGTGCAAATAAGGAAAAGCTTGGCTAGTCTTAACCCACTAAGCTATAAAATACGTCCAATGCCTGCCTCTCAAGTGTGCGATAAAAACACATCTCCACTGCCACTGGCAATATTGTCCCTGACCTCAAAGCATTATTGAAGAGATACTCATTGAATGTTTTAATTTCCACATAAACTGCTGATCATGACGGTTCAGACATGCCAGATGGCAGCCGGAGTGATAAATGATGTTGATGCCTCAGGAGAAATGAGCTACTAAAATTATATTATATTCAGCTGCAATTTTAAAACATGCAATATAATTAAAAGTGTTATTCCATAGCACACGAGACACCTCCTTATTTAACTGTGCTGGATGAAGAGACTAATTTGTGCGTTTGTTTCTGGAAGGCAGTGCTCCTTTCTATTTCTTAGGTAGCAGGTCAGGGAGTTTTCCAGACAGGGTGGAGCGAAGTTTCAAGTATGCCTGTTGCAAAACCTACAGAGAAGAATAGAGGACGAAATATTATGAAAGGTAGACACACTGTCAGTTTCATTCAAACAGAACAAAGGGCCAACTGCAATAAAGCCACTTAAAAATGCAAGAAACATTCTATGAGAAATGCTGAGGTATTCCTTCATGAACTAGTAGTGTGAGAAAATGATGTTTCCATTATTTAAGAATCTGCTTGCTCTGATGAAAGACTTCTTCCAACAAATAGATTCTCATTTTGAGTGAATGAAATGAACTATTTTAGGCATTTATTTTTGTTAGAAGGGCACAATTGCCTGAAAGCAGCAAGTGGCTAAACTTGGCATTTTATTTTACTTTCCCGGGCAAAGTCTGAGTATAAGACGGCTTTCTTTCACCAGCTCCCTCCAAGAGCCTTTTCCTGCTTCATCATAAATGTAAGTAGTACTTCCTGCTGGGGATCCTGAGTGAGAATCTCAGTCACTTGCCCCTGAAGTCCGTACTGTGGCTTCTCCATGAAATTAGAGTAGTGTGATGACTCTTATGAATTTACCCGACTCATAATGTTCTACCACACAATGCAATTCTATAAGCTTCAAATTGTCCTTTTAGTAACGAGATATTACAGACTTTAAAATATTGGATTTTTAAGACGGTTTTTGAGTGTAACGAGATCAGAATTTTGGACAAGTTGGAAAAAAATTAACATTCGTATAGCAGAAGGCAGTAGACCGGGCCCTACAGCTTGGGCATTTTTGGAGGGGATGACAATAATAGTATCCAGCATTTAACCTGCATTAAACATTAAAACTCACAGTCAAGATTGTAGTTAGATTCTAGCTAGGTAATTAATAAGATATCCTGAGGCTGAGAACTCTAAGGCTGAGCAGAAAACAAAGCACACATAGTTGGTAAAGTGTCCTGAGAGTGACAAAGGCTTAGGTTGTGTTCAGTTTTGGAACTGCTTTGACCTTTGATCATTGTGCTATGAGTAAATGTGAATGCACCCTAAGATGGCTATGCTCTGTTTCCCACCGAGGTCCCTTCTGGCTGGTGATTGGCACCTTCCCTGAAGCACTGCCTACTTGCTATGAATTACATGAATGAACAATGCAGTGGAACCAAGATCCAGCATTGAGTTATCTCCAATTCAAATAACAGAATCCAAAGAGATATTGGGTCACTCTTGAAAATAGCAGTTAAAACTGAAAAAAAAGCACTTTAAAAATTCATAACGTGGAGACCAGTTTACCTGAAAGGTTTTTTTTTCCCCCTTTAGTGGTGCTGAACACAGGGCCATTAATTTAAACTATATTCTCAACTCATTTTTTGTTTTTTATTTTAACAGAAGTTCTTATTATATCTCTGTGTTGCCCAGCATGGGTGTAAATTTGAGATCCTCAAACTTTGAGCTCCCAGAGGGACTGGGATTACTGATTCAGCTACCTGAAGACTTGCTAAACTTCAACAATAATTAATTATAGTGGAGAGCTCTGGGTGTTAATGAATGTAGAAGTATAGTCTCTGTAGTCCCTGAGGACTATGCTGAGCATTTGAGTCAGCAACTGAAATGAAGTCTTTGAGGAAGAGACGGAGTCAAGTTCAATGACAAAATATTGTTTGTGGACATTTAAAACCCATTTAGATAGTAAATATTCTTTTAAAAGACAGTTTCAAGGTATAAATCACATGAATGGGTGTGCATCTTCTTTATTTCATTTTTCTTCGTCTCTTGCTCTCCTTAGGTAGATTTCATAACTTGGTCACTGTGAATCATGGTACATAAGAATGCATAACTTACTATAATGATTTCAGACAGTTTAGATAAATACAGAAGAGGCTGCCAAGTCTGAAGTTAATTCTACCTTTACTTTTTATGAGAAAATTTCATATAGCTTTTGCAATGGTTATACTTCTTTGCATTTCCACCAATACAATATAGGAGAAAAAAAAGTCTAGTTTTATGGGAAATTTAATTTAGAATGAAAAATTTAAAGAAAGAGTTGATAGATCTCGTTTTATTGGCTCATTTGTTTCATTTGTCTTGGTGTGTTAATGAATCTCTTTATTGGATGTTTTGGAAATCTGAAAAGAATGTAGTCTAGAGGTTTGATGGGATATAGGAACATTCTGACCTCCAAAACAACATACCACATGAGGTAATTTTATGTTTCAAATTTCCATTTTTGCTGTTTTAAGGAAGACATTAACTGTATCAAGTACAAAAGACTATTTCTAGGCTGAGAACTGTATAAACTAAGAAATATGTAATAGATTTACACAAGTTGTAAAGATAACCATATACTGTAACAAAATAAGACAAACTCTCCATACACATCATGTGTACACTTTAAAGATACATTTGCCACTGTTACTCCCAGAATCAATTTTTGAAGCATGTGACCATATTATCAGTTGCTGAACAACATCACATTATTAACTCAGATTTAGATATTTTGAGAAAAGTAAACTCAAATACAAGATTTTCTCTTTGTGAGTAGAATACACTTTTTAAGTCAAAGTGTAGAAAGAAATAAATAACACTTGAGTTTCTTTTAATAAATCTCAAGTAACCTGCTTATTTTTTCTATTTTCAAATTTCTTCAGATTTGAGTGATTAAAGACAAACTATCTCGGGAGATAAATCCTTTGAAAAGAAATTATGAAAATATATGAATGGAAATGTCTTGAATTAAGAACAACTAATCTGTCCACTAATACCAAATACACTTCCTAATAACTTAATGAGTTTACTTAAATTAACTGTTTGGATTTATTAAATATTACCCTGTCTGTGGGATGAAGTAAACACTCTTACAACTAAATAATCACATCATTCTTACAAAGAGCATGAAGTATTGATTCAAGTGTATATTGCTTGAGTAAGAATATTAATATTTGAGCAAATAAAATATTCTATAACATTTATTAATAAAAATTTAAAAGACTTTACTCTTAAGAAATTGTATTTATGTGTATGTAAGATAGTTTATGTTGGAGATTATTTCTTTACTCATTAAATAATATTCTCTATATAACTCTTGAATATACCAAAATATCAGCTTCTGGTCAAGATGACAGCTGCACAATTTCTCTTTGTGGACCTACTTAAAAGGTGAGCATATAGTAAAAAACTACCTGTTCAATGCATCTAGGATATGGATGAATGACCCAACAATTGAAATGAAGCCACGGGAAGATCGGAAATCCAAAAGAAACACTGGAAGTGAGGGAAACTCAGGAAGCCCCCACCACCTGACTGCAAATAACAGTCCGGAGCCACCAGCATCCACAGCAGGAAGAAATCCTGGCTGGACCCCAGAGCTTCTGACACAGCTAGGAGAGGAAGGAGTGCCTCAGCAACTGAGAGGAGGACACAGGAAGGTAGGAAATCCTGAAGACAAACAAGGAATGGAGGAAAACAGCGATCCAGGAAGCTGACCAAGGACACCTGAGTGCCAGCATCCACAGACAGAAGAAAATCGCCCAAAACCTTAGAGTTCTGGTAAGTAGCTCAATAACTGAAGATTTGAGAGAAGCTGGAATTGACAGCTCGTGGTAGCCCCAGGCTCCAGAAACCAGCCTGTGGGTAATGTATATTACAAATGCAATGAGCTCCTCATATAAAAGGCCCCCTAGAACTTAGATCAGAAGGAGTACTCAGCAGCAATAACAGGCAGGAATTTAGGAAGGAGCCATTTCGAAAAAAAGGAACCTGAGACTGAAGTATTTGGAGTAAAAGAAAGCTCAGAAAAGCATATCAGGTTCTTTGGATCACTTGCAAACAGTTACTAGGAAGAAACTTGCACAAGAGACAGTTGTAGAGAGGAGAGAAAGGCCACTGGCCTGCAGAATGGCTTGGTGTAGTGGGAACACTGCTCAGCGCGGAGAATCTCACCATTGGGTAAGGAAAACCAGACAGGTGGGAGAGCTTTCCTGAGGGGTCGGGGGTGATCCTGACACCTCACAGATCATCAGACAATTAGGTCCTCCCTCACTGCCTACTCCCAGCATAGAACTCAGAGGAATTTTGGCTCTCCCTACCGACACCCACATAGCTGTTCAAACAAACCTTATGGCTAAGCCTTTCAAGTGAAGTCCCTCAACTACAAAACAGGAGAGGAAGACAAAGCAACAGGACACACACACAGAAATAACTTAGACCTCAGAAATTAACGTCATGGGCTCTAAAATGGTGAAACTCACAGAAAAGGAAATCAAAAAGTAAATAAATTAGTTGAGCAGCCAGTTCAAACAAGATATTCTCAAAAGAAGGCAAGAAATGATCATCACCAGCTTAAAGAGAAACTTACTAATCAAATAGTGTTCCTAATAGATACAAAGCGTACTGAGCATAAAGGCCACAAACAAAAAGTTAGCGAGGTAAATAAATGCAAGATATGAAGGAACATTTTGTTAGAGAAATGGAAATACTAAAAAGAAACCTACCAGAAAATTCAGGATATAAAAGATACATTCAAAAGCAGGGGATGTCAACTGAAACA
This sequence comes from Ctenodactylus gundi, assembly GCA_004027205.1. Classification (NCBI taxonomy): domain Eukaryota; kingdom Metazoa; phylum Chordata; class Mammalia; order Rodentia; family Ctenodactylidae; genus Ctenodactylus; species Ctenodactylus gundi. The sequence goes on from PVKB01001409.1 coordinate 7,503, forward strand.
CTGTGAGGACAGAATTTTAGACCTTGATGACAGAGATAAGAAAACAAATGCTATAATTAGTCATGGATCCAAAAGTAGAAGTGAGCAGCTAAGTATCTGGATACACCAGCTGATGGATGATTCAAAGAGAACCAATCTCAGAATTATGGGTGTGGGAGAAAGAGCAGAAGACAGAACCAAAGGTATAAAGAATTTATTCACTGAAATAAAGCAAAAAAAAAAAAAAATTCCAAATCAAGATAAGAAATTAATTTTCTGATACAAGAAGTTTATAGAAAATCAAATAGTCTCAACCAGCAGTAATACTTGCCATTTTGTATCATGGTCAAAACCTCGGAAACACACCATAAAAGAGAGAATATTAAAAGCAGCAAAAGAAAAAGAGGCATTATTCTACCAAGATAAATCTGCACAAATTACTGCAGATTTCTCAGTGCAAACTTTAAAGTTCAGGAGAGCTTGGAGCAAGATCTTTCAAGCTTTAAAAAACAGCAAGTGTCAACTCAGGTTGTTTTATCTTGAAAAACTATTCCTAAACATTGAAGGACAGGTAAAATTATTTTATGCCTAAGAACTTCTAAATAAATTTGTGGCCACTAGCCTAGCATTGTGGAAAATACCTGAAAGAATCTTTGTGAGAGAGAGAGAGACACGTGCGTGACCAAAATGCACAGAGAAAAGAAAACATCTAAAGAGAAAATGTAACAAATATAGAGTGGTATTTGAGTCATTTGATTAGTATCTTAATAAAACAGCACCAGCTATCTCAAAAAATCTGAGAAACTTTTCCCATAAGTATTATTTTAGTAGTGTATTAGTTTGCAAAACATAATAATTATGTTCAACGTGTGGAATTGACATAAAATCTTTTAAAATATGTGTGCACTAATTTATGGATGGATAGGTAGATGAAATGATAAACTAAATCTGGCAAAATGTTAGTCAGTGGTGAAATGTGAGTAAATTCTTTATGAAAATTAAAAACAAATCTGAAACAAGTATGCCATGATATCTATTGCTTTATGTGATATAGATTTAATTTCATGTAATGTAGCAATCCACTTAATTGGTTTTTGGTGTAAGTTTAACCTAAGAAAATTGATTGACATAATGATAACCTGAATGTCTTTTAAATGTACAAACACTGATCTGTCAGTACTCAGCTAAGGCGTTTGAAATTTAATTTCTCTTCTTTTCTTTCCGGTATTTTCTAGTCTTATAATTTTCATTGTTATAGATATTTTCTTATGTGGTATGGTGGGTGAGGTCATGTTATAGAATCTCAACAAAGATATTTAAGATACAGAAAAGGAAAAAAAGGCAGTAAATTGTGCCAGTAAATAGCTCTCCTGGGCCCAGAGAAGGGGCATCAAGTTATGACCACTGCGGCCCATTTGGGAGGTGAGAAGCTGAACTAAAGAGGGGTGATTTGAGTGGTGAAGTGGATCAGATACAGAAGATTAAATATGCTAAGTATTGCATGGCTTGTTATTTTTGGGAAACCCAGAATAGAGGCCTTTTATAAAAGCAATTGGTGTGACAGTGGGAGTTGGAGGGAGGGGTTGGAAAAGATGTGGGAGGGCCAAGAATGGGGAGGAAAAGGGATTGTAATGTTGATGTGATGTATTTGCCCAAAACACTCAAGTTCACTGTAAGATATATATATATATATATATATATATATATATATATATATATATATATGTATGTATGTATATATATATGTATATATATATGCATATATATATATATACATATATAACAAAAATGGTATGAAAAATATACACCAAAATGCCAAATACTTTAATTTTTCTTCCATACTCTCATGCTAAGAATATGTGTTTATTTCTATAAATGGTTGGATGTTTGGTTTGGTGATACTTCATTAACTTAAGAACTTAATATACCTTCTGAGATCTTTCATTTCTTATCATTGTTATGATAAGTTTTAATCCTCTTATTGTGGAAATATAATTGTCAATGGGCTTTTTATGTCTACACATCTGAGTAAAAGTATTCAAAGTACTTTTGCTTATAAATTATCTTTGCATGATTAATTATATAATGTGTCCTTCAAAACTCAGCTATTCCCTAAGAGGCAGAGGAAAGGTTCATTTCAGTGTAATAAAGGTAATAAATATAATATCTTCATCTTAGGAAGAGTTTGGGCAGCTTAGCCACCTGCTCCCATGAGTGGAGATTTTCTTGGACCCACTGTGTGAACATCGTTTTCTGGACCTGCGTTAACACCCTGCAGAAACTGGGAAGGAAGCGCATGGGAAGGTGAGACTCTTGCCACCTCTGGTGTCATCAGTATTAAAAATCATTTAAAAAAATAATCCAGTGTTGTCTTGCCTTCTACTAGTATTTATGAAAAAGTAACACGCTAACTAGTTAATCAATGAAAATACCACATTTCTTGCCATTTCCTCTTTTACTCATCTCTAAGAATTAGGTTAAAATATGATATACAAGAAAGACATCATAGAAAAGTTACAAGCAAAAAAATTACAAATTCTTTTTTTATGAAAAGAGTGTGGTTGAATAATAGAGTGTAAAATTAGGAATATATTTTGGAACATCTAATCCAGACATTCCGATATTGAAAATAAGCAAATTCAAATCTAACAATGTATCATGATATGGTAAGTATCATAAATAACATAAAATAAAAAAATTCTCCAATTTCTAGTTGAATGTCTCTCAAGGTTATATTATTAAAACAGAAGCTTTCTGTTGATGATTAAAGATGACCGCAATTATTAGTCTTCTGACTTAAGGAGTGTAATTATCTTTCATTGAATCTGAACTGCTACTGGTAATTTGTTTGATCAAGATGTGATGATATAACTTTATAGAATTTCCAACATTAGGCCAAAAGAAGTTTATCTTCCAAGTGGGCATTTTGGAACACTTGTTTGCTAAAAGCCACAAACAGTAGCCCTGAGACAATAAATTGAAACTTTTCTCAGTCAGATTAAGTAGCCTACCACTCTTAATTTCAATTTTAGTCAAAATTTCTATACAAAGGCAAAAATGCCGACACTCTTTTGGCTAGAGGATAGCATGCATGGTTTCTAAAAAAAAAAAATGCTAGGGAAGTCTTCCTGTCTAAAAATTCTCAAGCCCCGCCTTTGCAATCTACACTTCTTTCAGCATTTTTGTCCTCTGAGCTCTGACCAAAGTCTCCCAACAACTCAGCTCAGAGCATTCTAATACTTCTCTAGAAAGAATGTACAAATATTTTCACTCCCTTCTCACATCCCAGGTTCAAAGGCTTCTAAACTCCATTGGTGGGTAAAGTTACAAAATTAACCCTGGTACCACTTTTTATCTTTGTTACTTATTTACTGCTAAGACAAAGTCCCTGACATCCACAATTTCAGGGAGGAAAGATTTATTTTAGCTCACAGTTTCAGGTCTTATGCAATTTATTTATGACCAGGAATAATGGAAGCACATGGCAGAGGTCTGCTTAGAGGAAACCTCTTCACCGTGTGGCAGACAGAAAGCCCAATAAGGAAGGAAATGCGGAGCTACTCTTTCAGTCCTGTCTCATTGATCCACCCCTTAGGTCATGCCCCATTGTTCAGCTTCTACTGAACAGGCCCCACCTCTTCATAGCGCACATCTCTGTAGATATCCCACTACATCCAACAACAAAATTAGGCGCATTTCACATCCAAACCATAATATGTATACGACTTATATACAAATACATAATTTTAAAAACATTTTTCTTTTCACTCACCCACGATTTCCCTATAGATGTGTAAGTTCTCCATTAGTCTTTCCATTGTTGTGTAATCTGATACTTATGTACTGTCCGTGAAGCATGAATGTGAAATCACTGTTAATTTAATGAAAGATGAATTTATGTTCTAAGCCCTGTATCTGCATAGAGAAAGGTCATGTCAAAAGACTGGCTTCTGTCCTGCTACGACACCTCTTTTGGCACATAGAGGAGCCTCCGCTGGTGTAGAGAAACCACATTGCCTGCCTGAATTAGCCTGACGTAGCCTGAGTTGGCAAGAAGGTTCTTGCCAACTTCAATCCCTGAGTCAATGGCATTCCTTTGCTGTGAAACAGTTTAGTCATTAATTTTGATGGTTTATTTTCATAATGCCAGACATCTCTTGATCTTTAATTCTGGACATACCTTGGGGAAAAATGTAGTTAAGATTTCATCTATTGCTACTGAGTTTTGCTTAAACCGTTTGAGTTCCCTTGATCAGATTTTCTCAGGAAAAAGGGAGCTAATAATTCTACATTAATTAAAAGAATGGACACATCTGAAGAAGATTTACTATTAGCAAAAATATAGAAATGAATACATTGCTTGATAATCTCAACAAAACAAGGCAGCCATCGAAACCAGAATAAGCGAAAAAATGAACTGCCTTGCTATTTGTAATTGTTTCTCAATATACTTACTCAGTTTCTTATAAAAATTCCTATTTTCCAAATTATAGTTTGGTTGCTATGGTGATACGTACTTTATAAATCATGTACAAAGGCTGTCTTCATTTCCACTGTGCCCTGAAATAATAAAGAAGATTATTAAAGTGGAGTCGCAAGAGTATGAGAAGAAGTCTGGTGAGAGTGAACAATGAAGGCGTTAAACATTAAAAGCAAAATTTCAAAAGATCCAATGAAGATCTCATTAAGTATTTGTGGTAGCCTTGGGGTCATTCAATGATATTTTTGGACAGCTTTTGGCATCTTTCCTGAGAGATAAAATGTTGATGATTGATGATGAATTGTTCATTGATATTTGACAGTGCTGACAGTTTACCTGTGTGATTTGGGATTATTTTATCTCACAAGAGATGAGTGGTTTAGAAACTCTGTGTTAAAATTTCAAACACAGTGTATCCCCTGAGGGATCAAGGATTTTTCACATCTTCTTTCAATCTTTACCATTTTAAAGCCACACAGAATCCATTTTATTTTTCTAAAAGAAGAAATGATGTCTATTCTGCTTCAGAGTCAAAATTATCCTGACTGACACAAGTTGGAGATGAGCCACTCAGAGGAATTATTCGACATGCCACCACTTCAAAAGTAATTTTCTTTTAGACACACGTTTGCCTCCAGACCCTGTTTTTGTTTTTCACTGTGTTCATTGGGATAGAAAGTTTCAGATGGCAGCTGTTAGATCCAGTCTACTGGGGAAGCTGGAGAGCATTCCAGAGGAGACCCTGCAAAATTAATAGCAGTGCTGTCCTCTTATCAAGAGCTTTTATCTCAGGAGCCCCTGTGCAATTAAAATTACTTCAGCTGGGACAGATGTTTTAATTGCTTGCTTCTGCTGTGGTCCTCTTTCCTATTATCTGCCTGTCTAATCTGTGCAGTAAAGACTGCCAATACTTTTGGAGACCCCAACAGGGTTTACAGAAATACCACAATAAGTTCAAGAGTAAGATCATGATAGAAAACCTAGGACTGTTTTTTATTCAAATTGACACTATTAACCAAGTAATACTTATCACCATTTCCAAAATCTGAGTATCATTATGTGGAGGGCAGTAATAACACAAAAATGTCAGTTAGCAAGAGTAGCACTTTTTGAATGCCGAAAAGACTCCATGATCTCCAGATAAAAGTCTAAATAAGAGAGATGAATCACTGGACAGGACAAGTCTTAACTCTCAAAGAGAGAATTTTGGGCTTCAGTAGTGAAGGTTCCTACTGGGCAGAGGTATTACCACTAAGATGATTCAGAGAAAATGCCTCAGCCATCTCCTAACTTGTCCTGTAGGTAAATGTCCTATTCATTCAATGCTTGGAGTAGATAGAGTGGGCTGGACTTCCCTCCGTTTTCAAATTCATGTTAGGCAGTAGATACAGTTGGTTAGGTTCTTACGGTTCACACACTAGGCAGACCAATGAACATATACTTTGAGAACAAAGTACACAAAAATGGCCAAAACAAGATAATAAGCCTAGATTAGACACTGAAAACTGTATTTCTTGGAAAACCACTTTTATAGACCTCAGAATCATTCTTAAATAGGTAAGCAAAGAACAAAATATGACACTTGTAACGTTTTTTTCTGTAGTTCAGTCCATATCTGTCACTCAATACAAAGAGAATAAATAAAATATTTTAATCAGAGACCACTACTGCCTAACATGAATTTGAAAATGAAGAGAAATCCAGTGGAAATCTTGAAATGTATATGTAGATGCTTTCTGTACTCTGAGACTGCCTGTCATTTTGAGACAAGACTTTCCTAAGGTTACTAGGTGAACAAGTACCGGAAGGATGCTACGGCCGCTCTCAAGGATGTCCCTCAGCTAGGTACCCAAGGCATACACAACTGAAAAGCTCACAACCTGAGTATATCGAGTACTGCATGTGTACAGGAGCTGACCATCATGCCTGAGCTTGGGTCTTTTCCATCTTTATTCATACTATCTTTCTCAATTTGTAGAGGTATGCTATCAAAAACAGCGGTTTCTTCAGCCAATAATCAGAAGCTATCAGGTTGTATATTTCTACCTTGTTAATTGAGGTTGCTGAATAGTAATAGTCTTAAATGACTTATGGAAGGTTTGAGTGGCTAGGTCTTAGTCAGGCCATTACAAATGAGAAATGAGAGACATCAGCTTAGGGTGATAACCGAAGCATTGCCTATATTTGCCTCCTTTCACAGAACTGTACTGGGCCCTTTCAGGGTGCCTTTGGTACAGTGTAGACTGCTATAAGAATGAGAAAACATTAATGTTACCATTCTCTCTTACTTCCCGAGGCTGAAGATTATCTAATTTAATTACCTGGTGTGAGGAGATATACCTAGACTTTTTCAGTACTTGAATGACTTGTACTAAAATATGGTTTGCTTTTTCATCCTCATTGTCCCCTCCTGAACAAAGTGACATAAACTTTAATAGTATGCTTCTGAATTTGAAGATCTGGAATTCTGGGCACAACCAAAAGAACTCCAGTGCCTTCATATTCTGTCAACTTCTGCCCAATTCTGTGTTTTCCCACAGAAAGAGGGTGTTCAACCTCTAGGTTTGAACTGGGAGATTCTATTACTGGCAACACTGAAGACTGGACCAGAATGGCCCACAGGTAATACAATTCAGATGTAGGAAACCAAGGAAGACTTATGTATCCTGAAATCCAAATTTCAGAGGCATAGCCTAATCAGACGACTCTCTGGCCCTTAGTGCTCCAAGGTCGATATTTCTCGACATCTGCCACAATGGCGTGTTGCTCTTCTGGAGCACAGTGGTTCAGTGTTTAGTATAAAAATTGCTTTTTTAAAGTGGGCATACGATCTGACAAGTGGTCCTTTCTGTTGGCCTTTGAGAGCTTGTGGCTTAAGCTTTCTATGCTGTTACTCCATCACTCCATTTGCTTAGGCTACTGTATTATGTATGCCATAGGGGCATGCCTACTTCTGTGTAGCCTGTGCATTCGAATGTTGTGACTGAGGGTAGAATCCTCTTTGATACATGGAAAGAGAGAATTCCTTGTCACTTCTACACAATGTGCTGGTCATGGTCTCATTAGTAGAATGTGTTTGTGAGAAGCCACTCTGGTGTCTACAGGTAGAAACTCATGTTCTGATATACTATTTGACACATGCAAATGGGGCTGCTTCCCAGTTAATGTGGCATAATTAGCCACGTTGTAGAACTTGGGCTTGGGGCAAGAGCTTTATTAGTGCTGCATCTTTGGCCTCTGTCTTCTCCTAGCGAAAATCCACATGGTTTATCCCATTTTTGAAACTGACTTGAGCTGTCATATCCCATTCCCAATCAACAATCACAGCCATTAGGTGAGGATAGAGTAGACTAGCTCCAAATTCCAGTAGTTTTTTTTTTTTTTTTTTGGATGGCCCTTAACCATGAATATGAACATGGATGACAAATAATCTTTTCAAGTTTTCAAGCTTCTGTCACATCTCCTATACTGATGGAGAGGAGCCTTAAATTTTCCAGGTGATCACTTATCAGATCAATTGGTTACCATTTTCAATAATAGATAAGTCTCTAAGTATGTAGCAGGAATTTCCTGCTCATATGCCTAGTGCAGCTGTCACTACCATATAATTTTCTGTCGACTGGAAAAATATGCCATTTAATCTCATGCAAAAGATTTCTGTTAGAGTGGATGGGTGTAGTGGTTCAGTATACTCCACGTGAGTTTGGCGGATTTATCTGTGAACCAGACCGTATAATCAACTGAAGGATCTCATCTTCAGTTGTGGGTACTATCAGCAAAGGAGGAGCAGGAATATCAGCTGTGGAGTTTTTAGCATCCCCAAGCAGAACAACTACTTGACTATAGAGTTGGTCGATTCTCACCTGGTCTAAAACGATCTTGGATGTGCTATCTGTTCTTATGGTAGAGACTTATTGAATCTATACTATTGTATTGTAATTAGTGAGTGTCAACACAAGGCAACTAGCTCGTGTATTACAATGACTCGAGTGATTATTCATTCTTTTTTGCATGAGGGCACATTAGCAGGCTACATGTTACATTTCAAAGGCAGAATACCCAGAAGCTATCTCAAGTACCTGGCATATATAACGAGCTGCTCTATTTTGGTAATCAAAGATTCTGATGTGTATGGGTAGAAGTCACTGAGATTTCTATTTCCGTAGGGATAAAGAATGCCTCTGTCCTCACTGGTATGATCCTCACCCTGTGTACTGTGTGACTAAAACCCTGTGGTTTTCAGGCTAGACGATGCAGTCCAGTAATCCCATCACTCTGAGGGACTGAGGCACGAGGATGGCCCATTCAATCCCAGCTGGATAAATTAACAACTGAGCAAAACCCTGTCTCAAAGTTAAAAGTGAAATGGGCTGGGCATACAATTTAGTGCCAAGACCCTGAACTTGATCCCCAGTTCCACAAAAGGGAGAGCTTGCTCTTGAAGGGACTCCATGCAAAGATGAGAATTTTCTGAGCACACTTAACTCGAAGGACAAAAAAAGAAAAAGAAAAAATCGTGCGCACATGTAGTATCTTTTACCTCCAATAACTAACTAGATCTACCAGCCACAGAGTCGCTTTTTGTTGTTGTTGGATGCTGCTCAAGACAGCAATTTTTGTTTAACCTTATGATTATTGGCCCTGAGGAGCCCCAGGCATGCCTTTAGTGAGAATTTACTAAAATTTACCAGAGTTTATGGGCCTTCTGCATGCAGTATAATGTCCATGTCCTCATGCATCATCTGGTCAACTTGTCATATGAGCAGCAAGGATGTCATCAAGATATTAAATGACCCGCATTTCTGGGGATAATTCGACATGTTACAAATCTAGCTCTGTGTACTATGGCTAGGTTCAAGAGGCTTGAGGTTTTTCTGGAGAAGTATGATGAAAATGACACTTCAAGTTGTTCCAGGTAAATGCAAATTTATTGCAATCTCCATCTTGAAAAAGACTCTAGAAAATAATGCCACTGTGATGCCATTTTCCTCCATAGATATCACTGCATTGGTGACAGTAGTATGTCATGCATTGCCGGAAACCAAGCAAGCACCTTAACAACCATTGTGCAGTTGTTCACTGTCAGACTTATTTTTGTTTTGCTTATTTTGTTTTAAATGAGTCAGATGTGACTCCAAAATTGCACCATGGTAGCATACAACACCTTGCCTGCAACAAGTTCTGAATTAAAAAATAATAGCCATTTTTGACACAGTAATTAGTATGTTTTTTTATCCAATAAACCTTTGAGGACATGGATAACTTGAGTTTCCCTGTAACTTAATTCTGTTGCCTGTAATCTTAACATGAATTTGTATTTCACTATTAAGAAAAAAGTCTCAACCTCTTGTGCATTGCATAGCGCTGTGAGACCTGAGTCTTCGCTTCTTTCTCAAACTTGATGAATGTTTTTGAGAAGGCTATGTTACCTCTGTGAACTTCCTCTTTTCTTTTGTTAACACTATACTGACAGTACATTGTAATCCCTGAGCTCTTTCAATTAATTATTTACAAAGTACTTTCAGGTATCCAGGAGAAAAAGGTTATTATTTTGTAACACTGTTGAAAACAATATACACTGTATTATTTAGCACATATTGAACTTTCTGCTTTTATGTTTTATATAAAACATATCAAAGTAAGCGTTGACTTGGGAAGATTGGACTGGTTTTAGGAAATGCTAGATTAGCAGACAAGGGAATAGCATCGATTTTGTAGTTTTGTCCCATTTGGAAACAACGTGATCATTATTTTATGTTTTCCCCTTTTTGACAAGTTTGTACACCAAGAAGATACATTGCAAGGATAACTAATAATCAATACCTAATTGAAATTCTGTGTCTCTGAGAAGTGTAATGAAACAATAATGTAAATTTATTTCTCATTCCATCTGAATATTGTGCTCTAATAAATGTGTCAAATTTTTACAATTGTTTTAAATTTTATACCTGTGTGCTAATACCATTGCATTTAGTTTCCGACTTCATTTTCCCTTTAACTTATAGAGAAGCATAACTTCTGTTAGTAAGATAAAAAGGCCTCAGGGTTGCCATAAAAAATCAGAAGATAATCTAATATTCTTTCCCTTATAATATAATACCAAATCCTATTCTATCTTTCCTAATTTTAGATTCAGCAATTATCTTTGAATGTGAGCTCATGTTTTCTTCTAGAGTCAATATTATAAAGAACATAATAATCTTTCTCAGCATGTGGTGTTTGGCTCTTTCTTTATAGTTTTAGGTTGTTTAATTATAAGTTTTATTGTATATTCTATTTTTTTGCTTTTTTGGCAGAAACTCTTATCATCTATATTTAATTTCCTTTGATTATTTTCAGTCTCCTACTTAGCTTTCTCTTACATTACACTCTCTAATAAATTTTTAAATTTATGTTTATTTTGTATTTTGTTTTACTTTCTAGATTCTAATGCATTATTTTGGTTTCATTATTTCCATTATTGTGTTTCTAAAATATTAGTATTTCTTCGTGAAGTACTTTTCTCTTATTCCTAATTGTTTCTCAAGTTCTGTGACCTCAATTCTGATTTTTCTTTACCCAAAATTTGTTGCTCTTTCAAGTTTTATATTATTTTATTAGTATGTTAAAGTTCATTTGAACATAGCAGGTCATAGTTTAATCTCTTTGCCGGCTTTATTATAGTATATTCTCTTTATTCTTATGAAAAGCTTATGTGAAATTTGATATTTATGCTATTCTCTTTCTCTTTTTTGAATAAATTGAAAAATGAAGAGTTCAGGAAAGGAGCAGAGTTCGCAAAAACACTTCTTCCCTTCTCAGGGCTCCTGCTCTGACATTTAGTTGGGGCATTCAGCAGAGCTGGCCGTCTCCCTTTGTGAAAACCTGGTTCTCGTACCCTTTACAATTTTTGTCTAAATATTCTCTTTTGTTCATTTCTGTTTTCCTTGTCTTGTTAAATTTTGATTTTCAACTTTATTCCCTGGGTAGGGACTTGTACTAGGAGGAAACCTTCTGGACATAATTTGGAGAGTTGACTGTCATGTGTGTTCCTTCTTCTTCAGGCATCATAACTGAAAACACCTTTTCACATTCCTAATTCAAACACTTCAAGCTTGGCTGCTTTTTTACAAACCAACCACCTGCTTTTTTCAATAAACTCATGTTGTCTCTGTGGAGAACTATGGCTCTTTTGCTAGCTAGTGTGCTGTTGTTTTTTTTCCTTCTTCTCCACAGGCAGATTTGGTAAAAGTCGCTTGAGATCTGGGGTCATAGAGGCTGTCTTCTCACAGCTGGAGTATGAATCTTGTTGATATATACTATATTTTATTATTTGTCTTATTTTTCAAGGACAGGTGGAAAACATTGGTTGGTGTCTTACCATCTTTCTCAAACCCCAGATACTGAAAAAGCGTTAAGCATAATGTACAGATTTATAGATTTACAGAATGGATTTTTTTGTTTTTTGTTGAATGCACTAACCTAAGGAAATACAGAGTTAATATGAAGAAGATAAACATTAGCAGGCCTGAGGGAAGATGAAAGACCAAGATAACATGTGTATGATAATTACAGTTAAATAAAGAATCAACAACCTTACTGCATATTATATTTAAAATCACTTACAATGTCTCAGACCCGAAGCACAGGCCTGTATTTGTAGAACACTGCATGTCCCTTCCTAGTTGTGATAGCCTGTGACCCAATTATATCAGAAAGGAAATCAGTCTTTAAAGACCCTCCTACCTGGAGTTGAGACCTTCTTAGGCTAAAACTTTTACTTCTGTGAATTTATTTTTTGAGCTTCTAAGAAAATAAATGCCTCTGAGGAAAACATTGATCACCTCAAAGGAGCATAGAAAATACTTTTCGATTTTAAAGTTACCTCCAAGGAAAATATCCATAATCATAAACGTTGTGGAGACAAAACAGTGATTATCACAAAAACAGTCATTATCACAATTCCTTGAATTTCAAGCAGTAACTCTTGCATGTATGAAGAGATACCCAGACTCCTACTTGTTGTGGAGGCCTACCTACCTGGCAACACCAGGCTTCTTGTAGGACATTCTTGCTTAAGGGTAAACTGTGCCTACGATGACTGCCTTTGTGTCTTGTCTCAATACTTCAATGGGGGACGTAAAAGACAGAACAGCAAAGACTGATTTCTCCTCGCACTAGTTGGTCATAGCTTTCTTTGTGGTAACACTACTAAAACAAAGCACCTCACTTCTGAGTATTTCAACACAGGCATAAATGTCTTATGAGAATTTGCAAAGTTTGCAGTATCTGAGTCTTCAGAATTCATCTTAAGAGATAATAGTTTCAAATTATCTATTTTAATCAAAATAAATCCATTACTGAAATTATTCAATTTTTTTGTTTGTTTTAAAATATGAGTAACCCTTTTTTGGAAGATTTTAGTTTTGAATAAAGGATTTAAACTTTTTATTTACTACAATTTGTTTAAGCTAATGAAAATTAAATGCAATTAAAATTTAGTGCTAATGCCCAACATACTGGGGGAAAAAAGCTATTCTATGTGATGAAACTTGTTCTGTCCTACTGGTTTCTTTTTCCTAACAGCCTTCCTTTGGTTTAGACCAGTTGTACTATTGTCATAATCTGTCATAATTTTATATCAACTTTTTGTTTTTTGCAGAGGAGGTAGTGCTTTGTTAATCTGTTTGTATGAATTACAGTAAATTTCCTTTTATTTGTTTCTTGTAACAAGAAATTTATTTAATTGTGAAAAAGTTCATTTTTTCTAATTATTTTTAAATTTTCAAACATGATTTACTGCTATCATCTTTTTTCCTAACCTCTGTGTGTTTTATAATTACTATAGGATATTTATATTACATTTGGATATCTCTTATTTCGGTAACTAGTGATAAGAAATTCCTTGTGTTCTTGTAGGGAGGGAAGGGAATTTTGCATTGAGTGCTGTTTTGAAATGTTGATACAATAAAATCTCTGTTTTAATAATAAATAATGTATGTAACAAAAGGCAAGAAAATCTAAGTACAGATTAATTTGAATAGAGTTTAGTTTTAAAATCATGAGTGGGTTATATAAGAAATAAAATTGTGCTTATGCTTTCAACTTTGATTTTCGTCTTGGTTAAAAAAAAGTAAAACATTTGACTTGTCTTTTCATGACATGTAAAGAAAAACATAGAAAAATAGAAAAGCTGGCCTGTGTCAAAGCATTCTGATGAAAGGGAATGATAAGTGCACTAGAATTGCTCCAGGTTTGGAATATAAAAAAAATTAGAAGAAAGAATTCAAAATTAGAAATTTTAAAAATATTAACAGAAGCTAGTAGAGATCTTTCTTCTTGCCATGTACACCAAATTCTCTAATCAGTCTTTCAATTTCTTGTGGCCATATAACCAACTTCTATTCAATATAATATTAATGAAATGACATGCATAATTTTCCTTTTGATCTAAAACATATAAAAATTCAACATGATTTTTCTCATCTAATGATTCAAAGTACAGATTTTCAACACTAAGTAGAGACTTACTATAAAAAGGGACCCATCCAAACCCTACTCAAGAGAGATCAAGCTTCATCAGTCATGCACTTGGACCACAGCCTACTAAAATAATAAGAAGTGTTTCGTGTTACCCGTGTTCAAATAACTTCCTTTTTGTTAACTGCCTGAGATTGTGATTTTCCCAGGCAGCATTATCTGAGGCAAATTGGCACTTTAAAATGAAAGACAAAATCCACCAATATGAACCTTGTTTTCTTGAGAAATGTTTATATGATCTTTTTCTTCTAAACTCTCCCATGATAAGTGTACGAGAATTGCTCTAGAATATTAATTATTATTCTGTTGGAAAACCACTTTATTACCTATTTATCTCATCAATGCTCTATTATTCTTGAATTTTTCCATTTCTTAAGGATCTCTTTATATGGCTATCTGAGCATTAAAGTCTTCGTGCTCTTCCTGTGTGAAATCTGTTTATTTATTAAATATTCCATCTGTTCTTGACTGTTGGAATGTTCTATTTTTTCTTTTAAATCTCAAGTTTCCAATCTGAAATCAGTTCACTGTGAGAAAAATAATATTAATTATTGCAGTTATATGTGAGCCAAATAATTTTATATTTCTAAAATTTTTTTTCATTCATACATATATTTTTACTACTTTGTCTGCAAGTATGTTAAACACACATAGAAACATATTTGCTTGATTTTGTGTATGATGTAGAAAAATATATTTTTGGCCTAATTCTTCATGCAAGCATGATACTCATCTTCTATTATGTATCTATGTGGAAATTCCACTTGAGGGTACAGGATACACACGTTGACTTTTGCCTTAGTCATGTGACTTGCTTTGGACAATGGGTCTTAGCTTTAGAGCAGAAATAAAGATTTGAAGTGTGCTTTCACACTTCATCTAGGTTTGCTGTTATGTCTTACCCCTTGCTCTTTTCATATATGCTGAGGAGTCTGTCCAGCTCAAGAAAAAATTCAAAGACTTCTGGAGAAAAAGTGTGCCAGGCAACTATCACCTGGATGTAGGACATCCCACGTGACACTCAAACTCAGAGAAATAACTGCTTAAATAACGTAGATCATTCATAACTTGAAATTAATTATTACTGATGCAGCACTACTCAAGCAAACACTATTAATTCAAATACTAATGCACTTGAAATAGCTTTGATTTCATTGTAGGACATGTATTCCTATGTTTGATGCTTATTGATGTGTGTAGCTACATATCTATTTATAATTTTTAATAATATTTGAATTGCTTTCAATTTTGCTTTAGTTGAAAACTTATGAGATTTCGCTCTTTTTTCTTTAGTAAACATACTTGAGGTTATATAATTCCTTTTGAATTATTTGTCTAAATCATATATTTATATTTGAAGTTTTACTGACTTTATTTCTAAGGGTCTGTAAATTTTTATTTTCTTTTTAACATGAGAATTTTTATTAACCTGTATGTATGCATGCGTGCGTTCAAGTACTTGTGTGGTTTTTCAATTTGCAAGTGCTATATTATCTTGTAAGTTATTGATTTTAAAAATATATTCTGCAAAATTTTACCTTTAATAATTTCTTTGCAGATACTTGACATGCTCTGTTTTTACCTTTTTTCTTAGTTGCCTTTAATTAATTGAAATCCTTATAGTTTGATTCATATTTTGTTTCTCAATAAAATTTTTGAAATATATGTGCAAGTATTATGATACTTCAATTTTACACAAATTAGAACAGGCTTGCCTTTTTAAATTTAAATCCTGTAATACTTTTCTATGTGTTTGTATATATAATAATTATTCTCAATCTGAAAAGTTAGGATTGTTGTCTATAAGTAAAGATTTGTTATTTTTTTATTTTATACATACATTTTGACATACTCTTGTTATCTGTTCTTTCTTTAAAAGATTACCGTGAACTTTAAGGCTTGAACTGTAGAAAGGTTTCTCACGCATTTTTAGTATGCTTTAGTGTGTAAGCAAGCCTGATTCTTTCTGGAAGTAATAGGGGAAATATTCTTTATTTTTTCCAGACTCTAAAAACTGTATGTATTCCTTTAGGGGGATCTTTCCTTTGTCTTCTAGGCAGCAGGATAATGTCTTCCCCTCTTTCTGAACTCTCCTTCTACTCCTATGTCTCTTCTCTGTTTCCTCTTTCAAAGATCTTTATGATTGCATTACACTTGGATAATTCAAAACACATCCTCCAATTTATGAATCTTAAAAAAATCAGATAAGACCTTTTTCAAATGCAAAGTAAAAAATTTTACAGGTTGTAGGAATTGATGTGGTTATACGTTTGGGTCATTATTCAATTTCCAACACTACTATACTTTTAAGGAATAGCAACTGGATAAATATTCTTATTATATCTTGGATAATATCTTTTATATTTAAAATGTGAATCTAAATCCCTTGTGTTTTATGATATTGAGGTTCTTAGAATCTTTCTTCCACTTACATATTTTGTTTCTCCCTTTCTTCCATTAGATGTTTTCTTTGTTAGAAAAATGTGACTGGATTCCAATTTGTTATCATGCTTATAATAGAAATACTTTAAATTCACATTAAATATTACTGAAATGCTTGATTTATGACTTGTGTTTATGTCATATTTGTTTTTATATTTTTATTATTTCTGACAGTCCCTTATCTGTATGTTTTTGTCATATCCAAGTACTTCTTCACTTTCTTCTGTCTTCCTCTTTAACAGTCAAAGATTATTTTTTTTGCACTGGCTCACCTTTTAAATCCATGACAGTTGCTTTATCTTGAGGTAAACTGACAAGCAGGTTCAATGCCATCTGTTACCAAAAATCTCTCTTTGCAACATACTATAAAATATTCACCAGTTCAAAGGTTTGGAATAGGTTTGGGGATCCATTTATCTATTTGCCTTTCTCTTTGACATTACAAAACACAATAGTTTCAAAACCATTCATTTATATGATTAATTTTATGTATTTTGAATTAGATAAATTAAATAATCGGATACTATTATTTAGTTTTAATATGACAGTAACAGCTTTGTTATAGTTTTAGTATTGTGAAAAAAAAAATACAGACCTGTTTTTAAAATAAAGAAGTTGGTGGGTACACCATGTCACAAATAAGCTCAGAGTTGTAGATGCAAGAATAATAATTAGTCATGTTAATAATAATTTTAGTAGCATATCAGTTTACTTTAAATAATTATTCAATTTATTTTGTCCTCAGAACAGAAAAAAATGATGTTATGAGACCATAGCAATAAACCAAAGTGTAAAATTCTGTCTTTAATAGTCTTTAAAAAGTTCATTATATTTAGTTCAAAGATGTGATATGCCAAAAAGATACCTTTTATTCACTGAATTTTTTACTATTCTAATATTTTATGCTTCACTAAATGTTGGATACAATCTCAAAATTTGGTTTATAAATGGATATAAAAATTGTTTGAGCAAATGTTGTCTACATGAATGGATTTGAAGGTTAATTATAGCTATAAAAACTGCAGAAGCCAAGAATTTGGGGGATGGTATGTTAATTTCAGTTTTCTAGTGTTTATAAGAAAGGTGGTTGTTACAATGGTTTGAAAGAGCGCGCTTTGTAGATACTGATTATGGTGCCATTTTCAGCATAGGGCAAAGCTTGGAAGTATAGGAGTGGGAGAGTTAGACAAAGGTACTTGTCAGGAGGAACCACTCATGACATTCCAGAGTGTGCGTGGGAAGAACTATGGCTAAGAATGTAGACAGTTCGAAGCCAGCAGTTTAATGCAAGCTGAGAAACTTAGGTTGTAATTTTGTGGGATAGTTTCAGACTAAAACAGATTTTAAAATGAGTTGACACTGTAAAGGTCTTGAAATAGTAAAGAGATTTAAGTAGTTGAGGTTTTAGTGCTTGAAGAAGGACTAGAGACATTTTGCTGAGCCCAACAATGACATTCAAGAAACAGAATAAAAATGGAACCATAACTCATTTTTTGATTATCTATGCAAAAAAAGTTACAAAAAAGAAAAAAAACCCTGAAAAGCCTGTGCAGAAAAAAAAGAAAGAGAAAAACCAAATATAAGTCATTTTCATGATTAGAAAATGTTTAGAACAAGATAAAACAAGGTGCAAAGTGAAACTGTTACAAAAATGTACCTTGCAACTGAAAAGATTTCAGAAGATAGTTTATAGGTGATACTATTTCAAATAAATAACTTCTAGATATTTTCTGAAATGGTCAAAAATAAGTTAGGTCATATTGGTCTTACAGGTCTTAGTATATATGCTTATTATGCTATAAATAAATTAACTCATTTTATCCTTATTGCAACTTATCAAATGTTATATCTCCATTTAAATTTTCTCCATGAGGATGGAACTGGTAGAAATGCTTGAAAATAGAAGACTAGGCTAGGAGAAGATAGGTAAAAGAAAAATGAATCAATTTGGAAGTATGATGAACGTATAATTGATTAGATATAAACCAAAGCCAAGAACAACATTACGAAAATAAGTTTTATAGTTCTGACTCATATACCTATACTGGGATTAACACTTGGTCTTACATTGAACATACAAGCCTAAAGTCATAGGAAAAATAACACTCAAATTTGAGATTTATCAGATTATTTAAAGCCCTGGTAAAGAACAAAGTCATGTATACAGAGAAGGTTAAACGAATATTGAAACTTAACAAACTCTGAAAGGTAGACTTGAGTTAAGAAGGAATAAGAGGAGAATGAAACAGGTAAGGAAAAACGAAAACTGTATGTAGGAAGAATAGAAGGAGAATGCAGTGGCACTGCATTTAAGAAAATAATATTGTGATTGTGGCAAGAACTAGGAACTACGTTAATTCATGAAGCTCTTGAGGTCTGTGGGAGAAGAGGATTCTACAAAAGCAATGTTATAGCTGAAGAATAAATTTGAAGTGGAACTTTGTGACAATTCAAGTAGGAAGTTGATCTGAAAGATCTAGCTGTATGGGCTGGAGGGAGGGCCCAGCTGTTAAAGCGCTTGTCTAGCAAGTGCAAGGCTCTGCACTTGATTCTCCAGTACCACATCAGGATGGGTGTGGTTGTGCATGCTCATATTCTCATATGTGGGAGACCGAGGCAGGGAATTTCTTTGAGTCCAAGGCCAGCCTGGGATGTATAGGGAGTTCAGGATCAGCCTGGGGTACAGAGTGAGATCCTGTCTCAAAAAAAGCTAGTATAAAATTAATAACTACATAAACTCATAAAACAGTAGAACATTTCCAGTTGCATCATTTGCCTTAAAACACAGGGTGGTAAACATTAATATCACTATTAAGTAATGTTCCTTTCTATTCTACACAGGAATAGACTGGCACGGCATGGTAAAAGAAATAGTTAAAAATCAATACTTGAGAGATTCAGACTTTTCCAGAAAGGATTATTGGTCTGTACCTGTTTTTCTCCTATGTCTTCTGAGATCTAGTTCAGGGGAAAAGCCTATAATTACTGAGTTAGTTTCAACCTCAGTGTTAAAACACATAGACAGATTAAAGATGAGAGAATTAATAATAGTATTTAACATAAAGTAGTGCATAGCATGACTTCAATAAGATTTTAATAACTGACTTACTAATATTAATTTCTACATTATTAACAAACTTCTTTACTTCTTTCCAAAATAAACAGCAAAATTTTATGATGGCATGTTCATATGCATTTTGAATATACAGATGGCCCATTTACAATCAAATTTAAGACTTGTTTCAATAACGAATTGCATTTTAAATATATACAATGCTATGAGGTGTGGGAACAAGCTCATAAAGGAGATTATATTAAGAAAAATATGTTTTTAACTTTTTTAAATTGAAATATTTCTCAGACTATGAGTCCTGAACACATGGCATTTTAGTCTTGGTTAACAACAAGCTACATGTTTATGATATAATGCCTGTCATCAGTGCAATTTCACCTCCACACATTTTTGAGACTCTTAAATTTGAGATAAATTTATATTCTGAAGAAGAGAAAGTGATCTTATCAATATTCAAAACCCAGTTACGTTTCTCATAATACTCCATAAGGTACCCCTTGATTCTACACACCTGGGATTTTCCAGTCCAATAGAACAGCTTAAGTGTAAAACAAAAATAAAATGTGCAAATTGGAACTCAGCTTATATCATAATTTAACTGAAAATTAAACATATATTGAATAAATATTATTAATATTTGTTGTTAGACTTGACTTAAATCTACATGATTAACCTCAAGAGATTAATGTAAACAAGGCAATGTAACTAAACAGAAATCAATCCTGTTGATGTAAAGGCAATAATGTTCATGTTGATGTAAAAGCAGGTATTATTGTATTATAATTAGCATATTGTTTGTAATGATTCCTTTCAGAAAACAGATACAAAAGTAAAAATTAACTAATAGAGTACAGACGAATGTGTGTTAATATTTAACAAATGCAGTTAAAAATCAACTCTTATTTTAAAACGGAATTTTTTTCAGGTTAACTTAAAAGAATTTTATATCATCTTAAATTTTGTGTAGATTCAAGATAAGAAATCCATGATAGGTGATGAATTTAAAAGATAATACTAGTCAGCATAATTCTTAAGGCTTAAATATTATATTGAAGTGTCTTATTATATATAAATGGGTAAAATAATAGCTAAATGAAACACAGTTATCTAAGTATATAAAAATATTAAAAAATGATGTGATTCAGGAACAGGAAAGTGTGTTTATTGGTAAAGGATGGTTGAATTCTGAAAAAGAAGAATAACAAAAGCAAGGTTGGTGAGTTCCGAGAGTGAATCTGTCACATTTAGAACACCGGGCTCCCTTCTCCCTCAGGTGCACCAAAGTCCAAGACACCGGTGAAATGCTTAGTCACTTGCCAAAGAGCAGTCACCTCTGGCAAGAGGGGAAATGGATATTAAGCTATTAGCTCTCCATACTGTCTGTTTTCACAGTGACTATGTTGTGTTATTGATATATAAGGAGACATGTATTGGTGTGTGTGTGTGTGTGTGTGTGTGTGTGTGTGTGTGTGTGTGTGCGCGCGCTTTTACCCTATTTTCTCCACTGAGTTTTTTTTTTAGTTTGCAAAGCCTACCTAAAAGCAAGCTTAGCATTACCATCATTTTTCTTAAAATGTGACCTTTTATTTAAAATGTAATAAATAGAAGCTATTCAGTTACTATGATAACTTATAGTCTTTTATCAAAGATCTTTAAATTTTTATTTAACTTTGTTAAGTATTTAATTATATATAGTAATAATATATATTTTAAATAAATCTTTTATTTTCAAGTTCCATTGCTTTATTCATAAGATACCATTTCATTCTATTTTGTGGACATGTAAATATTTGACAGTCAGTTGAGCAACAATTGACTTGATTTGTGTACAATTTTGTCAGCAAAAGTACAGACATCAACAAGTGTACTTTTAATCACTTAATACATGTGACCATTTGAGAAAAATAGAAACACCTTTAAAATCTTTTTCAACATATTCATTTAATTTGTAAAGATATAAAGGAAAATACTTTCTTTTTCTTTTTTTCTTCTTTGAGATAGGGTCTTGCTCTGTAGCCTAGGCTCTCCTTGGACTCAGGACAATTTGCCTGCCTCAGCCTCCCGAGCGCTGCGGTTACAGGTATGCACCCCACACTCGGCTTTATGTGGTGCTGGGAAATCAAACTCAGAGCCTTGTGCTTGCAAGACAAACACTTTCCTCCAGCCCAGAAAAAGACATTATCATTCCCCTTTCCACATTTACTTCGTGTTATATAAACTCTTCAAGCAAAACACTTTTAATTTTAGTTTCAGATGTTCTTATTTTAAGACAGTGTATTCAAATCCAAAGCTTCAACCACTATCACTGTTAATTGACTTTGTAGTGAAAGCCCACATGGTCGGAGTCAATAGAACTGATCGCCAGGAAATCAAAGTAAATGCTTCTCATAAAGCAGGAAAACGAAAATCAGAACAGAGGGAGGGTCAAGAAGCCTCTCAATAACTCAGCAGACCCCCTTTGGGGGCAGTAAAAGGTAGGCGTCATGGGCAGAAGAAGCCTACAAGCTCCACGCTGAGCACACAACTAGAAATAGATCCCGTCCAAACAGAAGCAAGGTGTCACCCAAAAGGGAGCAGAGTTGCAAAAAATGAGATCCGCCACAGGAGTGGCTGAGACAAAGCAACAGGGAACCATGTAATAGCACCTCAGATCCACACTTATCATCTTAGAAAATAACACTGCTAGCTCAGTATCTCCAGCGAACATCGTTGAAAATCACACAAAAATAAGTTTTGAAGCAACCTTGAATATTACCTATATTCTAGTGATTTATGTTTTAATTGGAAGTTGCAAAGTACACTTTGGTGACGTTTCACCTGTTCTCTATATCTCCATAGGATACAACTCAAAGTTCATGATCTTGGCTTTATGTATTTATTTATTTATTTATTTATTTTTCATATGGGTTGCTGCCATTCGGCCCCTGTGGATGAGGATACAAATATGTGCCATCATGCCTAGCTCTGTTAGTGAACTTAAAATAAATCATATCCATAGATTAAAAAATCTAAACATAATCTATTTAAATTATCTTGTTTCAAGGCATATATTCCCTTCAAAAACATGCATTTTTATATAGCTATAGTAATGGTTGAAAGCAATATGAAACAAAATGGCTATATGTAATGATCATTATGCTACAGGGAGAGAAAAGGTTAACACTGAAAAACAATTTAATTAGCACATACCATCTTGATACTAGAAAAGTGAAACGCAAGCTCTAGGTTAATATGCGCCAAATAAGTGATACCAGACCAAGCACCCCTTGCACAGAGCCTAAAATTCCCTAAAGCACTGAACACCAAGTCACAAGTTGCTTATTTTGTAGAAGTCTATTGACCACACAATTTAACCTTAATATCCTCTTACGGAGGATAAAAACTATGTATGACAGTGGTAGTAATTCAAAATCCAATTTTCTGTCATTGTTACAAAGTAAGAGACAGACTCCTATAAGGAGGAAGTCTTGTTTTGGACTATGATTGCAGCCTACAATTGGTGCGCTCCACACTGGGGGCCAGAGGCAAGGCAGAGCAACACAGCAGAGAGCACATGGGGCAGTGAGGCTGCAACAGCAAAGAATCCAGAAGACAGAGGGTGTGGAAGGGTCATAATATCTTCTTGCAGGGCATGGTCTCATGTCTTAAGTTGCTTCCACTCTGCCTCGCCTACTAGAGGGTTCACAATAGCCTAGCTCCAGAGGTTGGCAACTGAGCCTTTAGCATATGGGCCTTTACAGGATAGTTAAGATTGAACTCATAACAAGTACTAATGGGACTATGAACCCCCCACCACACACAGTTTTAGAGGCCCTTAGAGTCCTTTGATTACTGAATAAACAGTCTTGTTAATAATTATGAAAAACGTGCACCGGGATTGTGCTGTTTTCCTCTTTGCATGTAGAGACAAGGACGCCTATCTTGTCATTGAGACTGCTATAATATAACAGTGTAGTTTGGATGGCTTAAACAAATAGCATTTCCTTCTCACAGTCCTTGAGTCTATAAATCCAAGAGAGTGAAAGAGCATCACACTCTCCTGTATTATAGACAGCTGATTTCTCTCCATCTCCTAACACGGCAGGGGACACTGTGTCTCTTTTTTAAGATCCTCCATCCCACTTATCAAGGTTCTACCACCATGATCTAATCACTCCCCAAAGCTCCAGTTTATGGTACCATGGCAGGGGCAGACATCAGCACTCATTCTAGAGCAGACCCAATAGACAACAGTGATTCAACAGCGTTGTAGGCAAGGAAATCATTACTCAGAGTGTGACATCTGACCAGGATTGAGGTTTAAAATCTTCGTGCTTGTCAGTGATGCAGCGACTCCTCCCTGGTCTTCATTTTTTAATGCTCCCGGGTTATTTGAAAACTAGGAGACTGATTTTTAGATTAAGCCACTCCGGTGCTCAGCTTCCTGTAGCATAATAGGGATGTGTATTCTGAGGGGGAAGTGAAGAAATGCTTTCTTTTGAATTTTCTTTCTGATTTTCCTTCTGTACTAGTATTCAAAAGAAAAAAGCAGTTATTAAAATAAATCCTGGTGAGCAGGTTTAGCAATGTCCCCGGTATGCACATCAAAAGTGAAAACATCTTGAATAACATGCTCATAGCAGAAATCGTGTGTTAGCAGAAGCTTCGCAGAGTCTCGGTATTTACCACGTCCCTTCTGTTTATCTTTTGCCCCAACTCAGTGAGGTAGACATTACATGGTATTCATCTATAGACAAAGAAACTACAGCAGTTAAAAAATTAAAGGACTAGTAAAATATTTACTAAAAGTAAATTAGTCATAGATGGTTAGTGGCTTAGCCAGGCTTTTAAATTAGCCTGAATGACTTTTATTGGTAATATAAGGACATTTTAAGCACTGTTTAAAATATTACTGAGTAACAATTATTCCTAAGAGAATACACATCTTTAGCTAATTCAATTCCTGGTGAGTGGCAATTTTATTCAGCTTAAAGGAAATATTTGTTCAAATGCTACAATTTAATATGGTTGGGCTTTCCCGTTGTTTAAATCATAAAAAAAGATTATGGTAGCTTGCAAATCACTCAGCTGCAGCTCATCCCCTCCGGAGAACTCTGAAGCTGGAGGAAAACGCATTCATAATAAAATAGTCACAAGCCACGTGAGCCCTCACCTGCCTGTGCTCCTCTCTCTGTGTGACAACAGCATCTAATTTCATGCAGTTCTCAGGAGCAGAAAACACACTTCTTCCTGTGAATTTTTCAGGCTGCCGCTTCTTTCAGCTACTATCTTAGCTCAAGCCGTCATAGCAAAATTAGTAAGCACTGGATGGCCTGAACTGAAACGGGTTTCTTGCAGTTCTGAGTCCTGGGAACTTCGTTATCAAGGTTCTGGGGAGGTGGGCAGGGTCTCTTCTCTAGATTTACAGGCAAAGGAAATCTCTTTTTGCGCTCATGTGACCTCAAGTTCTTGTATGTGCTTTTAAAGAGAGAGAAAAAGGAAAAAAATACAATTCTGGATATGTGTTTCTTAAAGAACCACTAATCCCTTTGTATAAATTTAGGTTTTTAGAAAAACAGAACTAATAGAAAAAAAAATATGTGGCTATGTAGTGGCTTATGATGTCTGCTTAGAGAGTTACAAGAGTCCCAGATGACTATTGGAAGCGAGACCTGAACGATCCAGCGGCTGTTTGGACACAAAGATGAAGCCACAACACCGGTCTGAGATCAAAGGTCACTGCAGGGCAGCTGGTGCAAGTCCGCACTGCAGATCAGTGTCCAATGGTGATGGTGGAAACTTGAATTCCAGTGAGAGTCTGTGGAGGAGTTCAGGGTCCAGAAGAGATGGCGAGGCAGGAGCGAGTCTAGAGGGACTGGCAGAGGTATTGGCCTTCCCAGAAAATAAGCCTTGACAGCTGCTTCTTTCTTCCCTTTTACACAGCTACCAACCAATTGGCTGGGGCCACCCACATTTAGGGTCTTTGTCCCTCAGTTTGCTGGCCCACATGTCAATCATCCACACCCAAAACTTTGACCCGGGTTCATCTAGGTGTTTCCTACAGTACTCAAATCGACACAAGAGAATAAACAGTCATAAACTTCAAGAAGATTCCTCCTTATTCCTTTATCCAAACCTAATTGCTTCCCAAAGACCCCAATTACAAATACTTAAGTATCAGGGTAAGGGCTCAATTTGTTAATTAGGTATAGAACAAAACTAATTGCATATCAAGTTATGTAATGAAAATATTTTGAAGTTATCTTAACTACTCTCTTGGTTTTAAGAACAATTAAGAAAAATATCTATTTCCCATGCAATTAATGCATAAAACAGTCAGCATATAGCATATAGAGAAAAATAGAAAAAAAGAAAAATGAGTTCAGAGCCAAGCCCTGATACAGCTGGGAGAGGTAGACTGGGGACAAGAGATAAAGCTAATGAGATGAAATTTAACAGTGAACTTCAAGTGGACTAAAAGCAAAAGCTCTTAATTTACAAATGTATATGAGAGACAATTCTAAGAAGTCAAAATTTTTAGACTATTTAAAGATTTATATTAAACACAATATAATTACAATTTAATATTGTTACCAAAATGACCATCATAGAAGATTTAATCTAGAATTAAGTATATTCAGAAACCAAATCTTTTTCTCCAGAAAGGCTGCCTTTTTCTCTGTTTCCTACATTGAGTAATGAAAATACTAATCTTCTTTGACCTGCCTCCCCCCCAAAGAAAAGCCTCAAGTCAAATTACTGACAAATTTTGAGATTCTGGTTACTAGACCAGAATTTTAATGGCTGTGTTTCAAAGTCAAGTGTGTGGCTCAGGAAAGATACAGATGTTAGAATTCCAAAACACTGAGTTTTCAAAATTCTGAACTCAAAACTGGATGAAAATAAATATTTATTTATTTATAATGAGAAAAGGAGGATTATCGCGAATTCAAGGACAGCCAAGGTTACCTAGTGAGATACTGCCTCAGAAAAATAAAACATCATAAAGAATCCATAAAACTCATACTCTGATTTTCCACATAGATCTATAAGATGAAATGTATCACACATACAAACAACTAAAAGAATTTAAATCTTGGCAAAAACATAAAAAAGTTAAATGTTGGTAAAAACTTTAAAAATTTAAATCTTGTTAAAACCTTAAAAAAATTAGCATGCCAGACTTCACACTTTACATACAAATGAAATTGTAGGTTATTTTCCCCTTTAGTGAATCACACTAAAACTATGCAAGATATTCTAAAAAATATTATAAAAGGTGTAAAACAGAACCCTTTTTTCTCCAAACTAAAATTAGCACCACAAAAATTTAATTAACTAAATTAGAGACAATATTGATATGTTGTTCAAATTTCTCTGAAAAATATGTTGCATATATATATATTTTCTCTTTTTTTCTGAGACAGGGTCTTGCTCTGTAGCCCAGCATGGTCTTGAATTCACTTTGGAACCAAGGGTAGCCTTGCTCTCAAAGCAATCCTCCTGCCTCAGGCTCCCTAGTACTGAGATTACCAGGGTGTGCCACTATTTCCAGCTTATGTAGTGCTGGGGAATTGAACCCAGGGCCTCACACTCGCAAGGCGAGCACTTCAACAGCTGTGCCATTCCTCCCACCACATGTATATAATCTCATATTCTACAATAAAATAACACATGGCTAAAACTAAATAAGAGAAAATATTTTATACCCATGATAGACAATAAAACACTCTTTTTCTGATTTTCAATGTTTGTATATACTTTAAAATAATCATACTTAACTGTGATACCTTTTCCTCTGTTTAATTATAAAGCATATGTTTTAGAGGAGAATGGTTTAGTTTGACTACATGTCTGTGGAAATATAATGTTCTGCTGCCAATTTAATAATTCTGGTGATTAGAAAAATTATCCATAAAAGTAACTGGCTGCTGGTGCCACACCTTTAAAATATTACACTTCCATGATTGTCAGTGAGTGGTTTCGCTTTTTAAAAATGGTATTTTAAATGGTCTTTTCCTTAAGATTAAAAAAGTATTCACAGTGGATTTACCCAGAATGTATTTATGTCAACCAAAGAATAGGAATAATTGTAAAATGTAATACTTTCAATCATTGGTTGAATATCCCCTAGCCATGGATATAAGCTTTTTTCACCTAACAACTAATTTATCCATCGCAAGGACCTTTCCTACTATCGCTAGTCTCATGAGGAAAGAACATAAAGAGTCCATTACTCAGCAATTCTATCGCTGGGACAAAAAATAAACACGACACCCGCAACTGTTAAAAGTTTATGATTTCAGAAGCTTAATTCCTGGCTCTAAAGTGGAAGGACATGGCAGCGGGAAGCTCAGGAGTTTTGAAGATCATAGGAAAACATAAAAACACTTGATTGTCACAGACCAGAAGAGAGTAAGGAAACAGAACAACTAAGTGTGATGGTCCCTGGAATCAGATCACACATCAGAAACGGGGAACTAGGGGTCAATCTGGTGAGATCCACATGATCTGGGATTAATTGTAATGTCATCCACGATGATACAGAATGATGGCAGTGGGACAAGGAACTTGGTAATGGGCATAAAGAAACATAGTGCCCTGGCTTTGCAACTTTTATGCCAATCTAAAAATTGCAAAACAGCATGTTTATTTAAATACACATACATGATACCATAATGTTAGATAATTTCTCCTCAAATTTAACTTTATTTTTGTCTCTCAAATTTAATCTTCAAATTGAAAACTTACCTATTTGAAAAGTGTAACTTCTGGAGTTGAACTGACTTACTTATATTCTATGTTCTTTTACAAGGGAAGAACCTGACAGACCGCTAGCAAGGGTGAACCAATATTTGACTTGTCTTGGTATTAGGAACTCATGGAATTCTTGATATTGCAAAATTGCCAGGATTAATTTCCAAACTATGACTGTAAAAGCCCCCACAGAGGTTTAAAATAATGTGGAAATACTAGGAATTCTGAAAATGCCCACACAAAGGGAAATTTCATACTCCCGACCACAGTGGGAGTATGAAATGCTGATTTTGCCTGTTGCCTGGAATACTGTCCAGTTTTCCATGTGGCATTCTACAATGCTCCCACTTTGGGTAATTAATGGTATGATAAAGGCCATGGAAGTTGTCCTGGAGAAGGGATGTTCTGTTTTGGCATTGCTCAAGCAAGTGTATTATATTGACAAGTATAGCCAGGAACACTAGCCTGTGTGAGGCTACTGGTAGCTTTAATTGTCAATGACAGTAACCCATCACTAGTTAATTAAAACTGAATTTTGCACATGAGATAAGTAACGGTTTAATTTAATAATGATTGCAGTGCTTTCATGATACAACCCCCTGACAGGCAAGTAAGACTTTTGAGAGAAATTTTAGACTAGAGCCTTCTTCCTGGGGCTCTGTGCTATTTTCTTTTTTCTCTGGTATCCTAACAAGCTTTCTCAGTTATAGTTTATGTTAAGCTTCTTCTAATTAACCCCAAAAAATAGAAGACATCTGTTTTTTTGTCTTAGATTCCACTCACCGAGTGGAGCCTGGAAACTCTGTTCCTGCAGCATGCCTACAGCAGTTGTCAGGCTCTCTGTTTATCTATTTTTATGTTGTTGGTATCTATCAACAGTTATTATTTTTCATTACCTTATCTCTGGTTTTCGAAGCTTATTATTTTGTATATGTTGTTTGGCTGTATTTGGCATTTTGCGCACATGTGTACTACTAGTCTCTGCTCTATGCCTTGGCTTTCATAGATTTATCATCCCTAAAGAGAATAGAGTAAGTGCAGGATAAAATTCTCAAAAATCAACCTATTTACTTTAGCCCAATAAGTTTTTACAGCTTGGATAAGAATTCTTGGATTACACTGCTTTCTCTTGCCATGAGCTACAATGTAATTTAATTAAAAATATTCTCAGATCTCAAAGGTTATTTCCAAATGCTAAGTAAGACTCTCATCTTTGGGAGTAACGATACTTTCACAGAAAATCTGTGTTTTTTTTTAATTTTTCTCTGTGGATTGGCATTTTATTTGCTTTTCTGTCTCATTTCATAGTTCTGCTAATAATTTTATTTAATATTTTTACTATGTGGGAAGATTTGCAGTTTATTTTTTTCATAAGAGTGTTTAGCTTCCATTGCTGGTTAATGTTTTTCACTGTACTTTCCACAACTATACTTTTAATCAGAGCTGTTAATTCTATCTAGAGACACCTCCAGGTATTTTTCTGGAAGTGAGAAAATCTTTGCAACTATTTTCATAAAAGAAGTTAAGGAGTCTGTAGAAAATAGTGAACTCAGATAATGAAAGGCTTATAGATTTTTTTTTTCTGTTTTGCACAAATACAAGCTGCAAAGTCAAAATTATGGAAAATATTGTGTTCAATCACAAATAATAGGATATAATACAATTCAGGTTTATAAACATATACATTTAAAAATATCCACTCGATGAATAGGGGGAAGTCCTTGCTTACTATTTAATTGCAAATATAAACTTTGATAGTTATTTTTATTCTCTTGAAGTTCAGAAGACAATTTACATGGTTTTCTAATGGAACCAGAAATCATTTGCATAGATAAGCAACCAGGTATTACAAGGTTAGCCATAAATACAAAGTTTCAAAATTGTCCCAGAGAAGTCCGGTAGACAATGTTCTCCACCCTAACTCACCTCAGGGACTTTCTTGTGTACCACTCCTTTTGCAGATAAGTATTCAAAAAGGTGGGACTTCAGAGAAAAGCAAAGTAAAGAAACTATACTTGACTTCTACTCCCATTTGAGTTATTTG
This sequence comes from Ctenodactylus gundi, assembly GCA_004027205.1. Taxonomy (NCBI): domain Eukaryota; kingdom Metazoa; phylum Chordata; class Mammalia; order Rodentia; family Ctenodactylidae; genus Ctenodactylus; species Ctenodactylus gundi. The sequence goes on from PVKB01001409.1 coordinate 37,776, forward strand.
TACTAAAAATCACCTTTCTAGAATAGTGTTATCCAATCACTTTAAATATACTGCTTAGTTCATAAGACAAGAAAGAAACCCATGTGCTAGAGTTCAGATAAATGTCCCCTCCTAGACTCGTCTGTTGGAGACTTGGTGTCCAGACATTGGCTTTTAGGAGATAAGGCTGACAGGAAAATAGTAATAAGAAGTGAGGCAATTGAATGGGGCCTTAAAATGGACACTGGGTCTCTGACTACCTCCTTCTCTATTCCTTAGCCACTAGTCAGAGGACAACTCTGTCCCACCTGCTCCTCATCATGGCGTACTGTGTTCCTGCAGGCCCAGAGACAGTAGGGCCAACCCTCTGTATAGACCTTGGACTGACAACTCCAAATCCTTGAGCCACCCTTCCTCCTTATCAGTGAATTATTTCAGATGTTTGGTTACAGTGGTGGAAAGGTGATTACCACTGGGTGAGAAGAAACCTTTTTTACAAAGTTCTTTCTTTCTATTTATTTTTACAAGAAACATTTATGTACCTAGCAAATCAATCTCTTAAAAAGCCACGATTGCAAACCACTTGACAGATGACCATATAAAAAACCATAAACAATGCTTTTTCTCATAGAAATCTTAGTAACACCTAAGTATGATTTTATATTTCTATAAAAATACTACATATTTTGGAGAAAAAAAATGGGTTAGTATCTCAAATGCCTTTTCATTGCTGTGACTCAATATCCAAATGCATGTGTTACGGGAGAAAAAGGTTACTTTAGTTCAGAAGGTTGCTGAGCTCTGGGGATCTGAATTCTGGCAAACAATTCCCTTTTTGGCCTACAGGGACCCGCAGTACTCTTCCCAGAGCAAGATCCTTTGCCTTTGCACTCTATAATTGGTTAAGGGTCTGATTTTGCTGATTCCCAAGACACCCTCAAAGTCTCTTTCTAATTGACCTGACTAAGTGCTCAGATTTTTATTAATATTAATCTCCTTAAAAGCCACCCCTTCAGACCAGGCTCCTGTCTTCTAATAGAACATGGTTTCATAGATAATATGTAACATCTAAATATATAAGACTTTTGAAGGACGTTCTAGATCCAAACCACAATAGTGAGAAATGCCAATATATTTTTTTCTGCATGACATACATACATGAGAAGATATAAACTTTACATGCTTTTTTGATAAACTGAAATTTGTCGTTGACTCATTTTCATGACTTTAGATAAATCCAGTGTCAGGAATACTCTGAAATTAAAAACTTTCTGAAACTATTTCAGATTCATTGGTTGTGAAGTTTTAAATAGAGATAGTTTGATCAACAGTTTTAAAAAATATGAAGTAAATTAAAAAAAAAATTAACTGTCCTTGTCGTTCCCCAATGGTGTTGTATATAGAACTGTCTCACCTGAAGGAATAGAAATATAAGAACAAAAATAACTTAGGCTAAAAGTAAGCCTTAAACTAGTTCCATATTTGTTAACAAAATTCTGGTGCTTTTATTAACTGAAAAGTACAGTGTCTCCTTCTCAAACTATCACATGTTCTGACTCTCTCTGTGTAGATGCAGGAGCAGAAAACAGCTGTCATTTCAACGCACAATTGGCTCATTCACCTGCTTGTGAGTTTTTCGTGACTTGCCCACACTTATATTTTTTGTATTCATCATACTTCTTAAAAATAATGTTTTGATACATAAATGATATAATCAATTTGCAATATTGTATCACACATATCTAGTTTCACTTAAAATAAAACAGTAGTTTCACCAGGTGATCTGCCTCTGCCTCTCAGTGCTTATTATATTCTTTGCTGTGTTTTCGGTTTTATAAGGACAGCGCAGGGAGATAGGGCAGTATCAGGCGACTGGGGCCCAGTGAGAAGTGAGTTTAGTCCTCATCTTGCAGTGCGTGTACTAGCCCCACACCTACCGTATCACACAACGCTGTTACTGTCCTGCCAGACACGTATACGGAAGAGACTTTAGAATTAGTTACCTCAAACACGCATCTAATACAGGTTTGCCCATAAATTCAAAATATTTAAAAACGGTGATAAAGTGCTGTTCAAAATTGGCGGTCTCAGAACGGAGCAGGTTTACTATCTTAGCATTTAAATTCTAGATTTGTCAATTTCATACCGTCTGCCTGCCATTCTCTATCTGAAAGATTATCATGATAAATAATCCATAAAGCTCGTTTAATAAGAAAATATAAAGAACCTAGAATGTTGGACAGACAATAAGCACTGTGCAAAAATTAGTGATTTTTAATAGTTTAAAAGAGAGGACTACTAGATAAACTGGAGAAAAAGCACACATTTTCTTCAAACTTTATGAAACATTATCATCTCAAAAATCCATACCTAGAATAATATTAAAATAAATAGCAACTTTAATTTTAATCACTAATAAAAAACAATTATATAATTTTCTTAATTTGTTATCTAGGATTCCTTGCTGGCTACAGAATTTTCTCATCATCTATTAGACATGTATGTCAAGTTTAATGACCTAATTACCAATGGATATGAACTGAAGTATATTATTCACATTGTAAATAGGAAGTTGATTCTCCTAATGAGAATTCTGATTTTGTCTGAAAAGAAAAATAACTGCAAGGCTGTGAGTATACTGGGTATTTTATTAGGGCACAAAATGGAACCCTGGTAAGGGAACTCTGCCATGATGTGAATATTTGAATTCTTAACTGTAACATGAGATAGAAAGAGAGAGACAGAGAGAGAGAGAGAGAGAGAGAGAGAGAGAGAGAGAGAGAGAGAATATATGCATGCATGCACACAGGTACATGTGTGTGTTTTATTGAGACTATTCATCCAATAAAATGATAAAAGGGAGAAAATGAAGAAGTGAAAATTTTAAAGCTGTCAGTTTTTTTTTTAAATAACAAACATGGAATTTTCCTCTTTATTAGTGTCTTTACATTGTCTACAGTGATTCTATAAGTTAGACATCAGCACATTATTGCAGAAAAACTTATACTGTATTTAAGTGGTATGTTTATATCAAATACAAGTATTTATAATTGTGTCAGTACATACATTATAATACATTTATACTATTATATTTATTTATGTAACCTATGTAGGTGCTCTTTAGAATACCTATATTTCATTTTAAAATGGAAAAAACTATAAAATATTTATTCTTAGAAGAAATAATTCAGTCTCACAGATTTGAAAATTTATGAAAATATGTACTTTTAGAGACTTAAAAATTGGATAAAGATTAAATAGAAAAAATTAAAGATATTTCCCCAATGATAGGTTCTTCTTGTAAAAACATGTAAAATAACACTCAAATAAGATTTATTCTTTCAAGTTAGCTATCTATCTATCATCTATCTATTATCTCTATCATCTCTTAATTATCCAGGTCCATTTACTCATATTCAGATAGAATTGGGGGGAAATGCAAATTTTTGAATTATTCAAGGAAAGACTGAACAATCTATCTGAAAAAAAAGAAAAAAGAAAAACCAGTACATGCCAGATGGCTTCTTTAAACCCAGCTGGTGATCCATGACTTTGGAAGCCTAAGGCTGGATTAACTGTCTTAAATTTTTTAATTAATTGCTTTAAGGAATTGATTTAAAACCACTGAGAACTGCTGTGTGGCAACCGAGAAGTCATTTTAAAAATAACTACAGAAAATATGCACTTAGAATCAACAAACTGTGAACTGGAAGCTAGGAAAAATCACTGAAGAGGATACACTATTTACTCAAGAATGTAGAAAGACCCAATTAAACGGTCTCCATGGAGAAAGAAAGTTCATATGACTGAATTCTAACTTCAGGTAAATTTCATTTGGTTATGTGGTGGCAAATGCGCTAACATCTTGCTGATGGTGGGTTCTAATGAAGGCCAATATACTATTCAGTCATATTTTAACAAGTCGTTTCAAATGGAGAAGGTTATTTTTATGGAATCCATTGCTAATTTTTCTGTTCTTTGGCATCTCCCCAGGACAAGACGACTGCTTAGCAGGAAATCTGTGTGAGCCCCAAGAGACCTTTCACCTACTGATAAAGTAAAACACACATGTCTCTAGGGGGGTATTCACGGTTTTAATTTTTGGATTAAAAATATCAATATATATATAAACTATATGTATTCAATCAAAAGCTAGAGGTAGTCTATGACATCTCACTATTACAAATGAGTACAGTACTTGTCCCTTGAATGCATCTCATCCTTACAGTAGCTAGTTTGGAGCCTTCATAAGGACTCAGGTGACTCAACAAACAGGTACAGTATCCAAATAGCATCACCAACTAGAGCAGGCTGTAAAGAACAAAGAAGCATGAATGGAACTAAAAAAAATTAACAGCTGTTCATGGTTTTCTTCTTTTGTAATTTAAGACCTAATTCTCACTGCCAGTCGTCTTTCTAAATATTCCCTGGTTCATGTAGCTAAGTAATGATTATCCATTAATATTCTCAGATTGTTTGAGGAAAATAATAAGAAAACAGAGTCAAGTGTAAAGTAGTATGTTATATCATTACCTGAAGAATCATTCCTAAAGTCACTGCTAAATTTGTCAAAAAGAGGATAACAGCAAAAGGAAAGAAGAATAATTCACAAATATCAGATTATTCTAGGACTAATTTTTTAATTTTAGATACAATTTATGTAGCATTTCAAAAAATAGCAACTCTACCATGGCATAGAAAAGTAGAATAAAATATGCTCAGGTTTAGTTCATTTTTATTAATATTATTATTTCAGTAGTAATTTCTTTTGCTCTTAGAAAATGCTGTAAAGTAGAATTAGAAGCCCTAGACGGGTGCAGGCTGAAAGATCTTTGATCTAACTCACAGTGCGTATTTCTACCATCTGTGCTATATACTGTCAACTGAAAACTGGGGACCCATCACAATACTGTATAGCAAGTGCCTTTAGGGAAGACTTTGTACTAAAATCATGAAATTTAGAAGACAAAATTTCTTAATAACTAAATCTTAACCTGGCTAATGCTGGCAGAAATCTGGTCTGTCTATCACATTTAGAACACAGAATTCTAATATTTCGAATCAATTATGTCTCAAATCACCAAATGTAGAAAAGATTGGGAAATAAGGCAGAAATAGGTTAACTCTATCTTCATTCCAAAACTCCTGTACTTAGCGAAGAACAAAAATGACCCAACGTGTCTCTGCTGTGGATTCAGATGTGCCTTTATTGAAACCTGCTGCCTAGGAAAAATGTGGCAGGTTAACTAGAAACAAGGCCAGTTTGTGATTGCTTGTGTGTAAGAATGAAATAATGTTTCCCAAAGGTTCATGTTCTAAAGTTTTTATTTCTCAATGCAGCAGAGTTGGGAGATAGGTCCTAGGTCCTAGTGCTGATTGCTTGGGTCACAAAGGTGAAGTCTTTGCCAGTGAATTCAAGTCTTTCTCTTATGGGCAAATTTGCATTCTTGCGCTGTTAATAACTACAGGGCCATAGTGGATGAACGGAATTGCAATCTCACCAATAGTATAGAAGTGTTCTGTTGTTCCCCACAGCCTCACCAACCACTATAGTTTTTGAGTTTTTTATATAAGCTATTTTCAATGAGATGTCCGATTTTGAACAACTTAGGCTCCAGACCCACAAGGCAAAATTACCTTCTTTATTTCTTTTTATAAGTTACCCCATATTCATATTCTTTTGCAGTTCAGAAAGGAGAGGAAAAAAAAATGTATGTTTGCTTCTTTCTAGTTGGTTCTAAATTAGAAGTGTATATAAAGAAATAACAAAACTAATTTCCAAACTAATATACTAATCAATTCTGATCATATTGGGTCAATTATTAGAGGAATTATTGTTTTCTTTTATTTGTTGTTAATAAAAACATTGCTCTGATGTTTTGAAAGTCTGATTTATTAGTGAGCTGACTTCCTGGCTTCTTATCGAAGAAAATAGATTTGTCCCTGGGTCTGATTGCTACAAGTTGTATGTCAGAATTCTATTTTTATGTAGTTTTTGCCATTGTTGTATATCCAACTTCTCACATTTATGTTTTTCTTTAAACATTCCATAGTTCCTCATGGTATACAAACTATTATACTCACATTTATGAATGAACGCTTTGTTGTTAAGCAACGTTGTTAAGTGAAAATAAATAAATAAAAAAAAAAGAGTGACCTATCTGGTAGGTCTTTACATGCCCTAAGAAATAGATACTTAACAAAAGAATAGAACTACTCCTTTCTACCCATGAAAATGCTGGCTCACATATCTTTTAAGTTGTGTTGCTTGCCTGGGTTCACAATTATTTGTTACTAAATTGTCTGTTCTATAAATTAGACCATGAAAACTTCCTAATGGAAGTGGGTAATTTTCAGTATTTTCACTTAAAATGTTGCATACTTCATAAAATGAGCTATACCAATCTTGGGATGTTTTTTTAAATTCTTGATTTTTTTGTTTTATAAAAACAGTAAATAAAGACAAAGATGGTAAATGGGGCTACCATTTCACATGTACATTTTCCAAGACTTTCATGAGTCAATAAACCACATTTCTTTGACTAAAGGTACAAGAGGTAATTAAAATGTGCATAGTAAATATCAAGAAATTAATAAGTACACTAAAAGACATCTTATTATTAAGCCTGTCCAAAATACACTCCTACGCTTTAGATGTATTTATTCCACCATCTTACCATTTTGTGAATTAAAAAGTGTTGTCACAACTGTTAGAAAACCAACTTACAGATTTAGCATTTTCCGTAGAATTAATTGATCATTAAAGTACGGGAAGCATGATTCATGCAGATAAAAACTAACTTATCAATTCAGTGTTTCAAACCATAACAGCATTTCAAATAAAACTGATACCAAGGCAATTCTTTGCATTTGACTGGTTGGCTAGACATGGGAGAAAAAAGCAGCCTTATTTTTTTGATTTAATACAGATATTTCAAAAACGGTTCCAAGATTTCAAGAAAAAATAACTAATATTTTGGTATATTTGTGACTCCGTTTTTGGTCAACATAACTTGTTGATTTCAAATGCATTGTGTAGAGGAACGATCTGACGTTTGACTTAAAGAAAAAAAATTACTTGTGTTTCTGTACTCTTCTAAGATCTATTTTGTGGGAAACAACTATCCCTGAATTCACATTCATGCCTTGCTCATATCAACACATTTGGGAAAAGCCTATGTTTGTGAACACCTACTTTAAAGGATAGATCACATACAGAGTAGACTTAGAAGCAAAATATCTGATGAAAACATTAAGATGTCACTGACAGTCACAACCTCTTCCACAGAACCAGACACAGGTACATTAATTTCACAAGGACAATATCAAACATCGCACTTCTTTTGTGTTTATGTTGCCTTCGTTTTGAACATGTTATACTAATCCTCCTTCCTCTGTCTTCCAAAATTCTTGGGTCATAGGCCTGTAATACCAAGCCTGTCTATTTCTTAAAGTTTGCAAAACACATTTTTAAACTTTGAAGACAATGAAGATATAATATTCATTCATCTCAAGGGACTTACTCTATTGCCTGAGTGGTTCCTTTATGATTTTTTTCTTTGCCCCTGTGTAAACAAAGGGTACAGTTATAATTATTCTTTAAAATTTGGTTCCAAGGTTTCCCACAGATAATATAAAATCTGAAGATGCTCAAATTTTTTACTTAAAATCACATAGTGTTTGCATAAAGCTTACACATATCCTCTTTTATGCCTTAAATATTTACTATAACACCCAGATATTTACTACATTGTACTTTATAGAGAATAATGACAGAGAAAAAACATATGCTGTTAAATATGCACTAAAGATGTATTTTTCCCTCAAAATTTAAAAGTTTAGGTTGGTTTATGCAGAGGGCATTGAACACACCAGTAGTTGGGGCTGATTTTAACTGTTTTTATCCCATTTCTTTACTTTGAGTCCTATATGTTCAATATTTAATCATATTATTATAATTAAGAGATGGGAAATAAAGACATAATTATTTATGAATTAAAACAATTCTAAATATTGAAAATGACAAAATATATATCTTAAGAAAATAAGACTTCAATATGTGCTCTATTCTATTTCTGATATCACGGTATGGTTTTTAAATACTAAATAACAAACTCAACTAAATGGATAAATATTCTAAGGCCATGTCAACTTCTATCATATTAGTCATGTTTGCATATTAAATTGTGTTATTTAATAGTAATATACTCACAATAATCACAGCACTTAAGAGGAGTACATATTAATTAAAGCTGAATAAATATTTCTAGGGTTGGGGGATGTAGTTCATAGTTTCTTGCACAAGGCCTTGGATTCGATACCCCAGCACCATATAAGTCAGGAATGGTGGCACATGCCTAAAATCTCAGTACTAGGGAGGCTGAGGCAGTAGGATTGCCATGAATTGAAGGTCATTCTGGGCTACATAGTGATTTCAAGTCCATCCTGGACTATAGAGGGAGAATCAGTCTCAAAAAAAAATAATAACATATTTCTAATAGGTAACCTTAGCGATTTATTAAATACATGTGACACTACTTTTTATAGTTAACTGTTGATGTTGGCACTTTGAAATTATGCCTGATTAAAATACTTTCAATATTTATTCAAGTGAAGCATTGTTCACTAATTCAACACAATTCAATGGAATACTGGCAGCATATTTAATAAATTTTTGTTACTAATCAAAACAGAGCAGAAGGAAGAAAAATATGAGCTTAGTTAAATGAATAAAATTGTTTACTCAAATTTTCATTATTTTATGGTGTGAATACTTATCAAGTTAAAGTTTGCATTGCGTGTTAGTTTTCTAGGCCTGCCAAAACAAAATAGCACAACAAGGTAAATTAAAAATAGAGAATTGTTTTATTATTTTTTTATAGAGACTCAAAGTCCAAGATCAGGAAAAGCTGGTCTTTTTCTTGGCTTGTAAATAAAAGGCTTTTGCAATGTGTCCATATGGCCTTTGCTCAGTGTAAACAGCCACAAGGTCCTAATTTCTCCTTTTTCTAAGAATACCATTTCTTCATAATGAGATTAAGAATACTTAAGAAATTAATAGAGAATGTCATAGTGTGAATCAAAGTAGAATTCAATGGTCTGTGAATATGTATTTTTGGTGCATGGGTTGTCCTTTGTGATAAAAGATGAGTAGATCCAAATGTCGTGTCTGTGAACCCCACGGATATGAAAGCATTGCTCTGTCATTGCCCCCGAGAGACTGCTTTAGTAAACAACATAGCTAAAGAGAAAAGAAAAACGCACTGAGACCAACAACAGACCTTCATCCACTGGAGACTGAGAAAACATAAATTACATAGGAAGAGGTCACTGCGATCCAAATTCTGTCAGAATTTTGACAACAAACGAGCTATACAAAATGGTCATCATCTACACATAAAGAGCCCTGGGGCAGGCACATACTTTGCAAAATAAACTTGAAGTTATAACTGTAATAAACAGTGGTGCAGGCTATTTTAAAACATGAAGGAGATGTTATGCTATGTTGCTTTATGAACAATACAAATAATGCTTGTTCTCGTAAAGTTTGGACCATTCTCCTGCTAAAACAACAGTACTATATTTATTCGAGAGCATAGACTTCGGCGTCTTGAATACAGAAAGCTTCCTTAAAAAGAGAATGAGGGGAGTAGGGTGAGGGATGAGGGAGGGCGGAGTGGGTAGAGGGAGGGAAAAAGGAGAGTGAGAAAACCTTTGTCACCTTGACAAGATACGTATGTGCACAAAATGCTCAACTCCATTGTAAACCTTGAATTTTGTACGTATACATATCAATAAAATGTGGGGGGAAAGAGAGAATGATTTCCAAATGTTTTACAAGAATGGCTTCTTCCGTGGCTCACATGTGTATCAAGTCAACACACAAACCCCCCCTTACACCCCTGAAAGCTAGTGAATCTGTAACTCCTTTGACTAATATATATATATATATATTAATTATATATGTATGTATATTATCTGCCTTCGATGTAAAGGCATCAAAATCTGGACAGAATGTAAAAACAAAGATTTTTCCTAATAACATCATTGAATTTGAGGAGAACTTTGATGGTAATAGATAGTTTTAGCTGAAAACACTTAAATATATTTAGTTTTTCTTGAGAGATTAATTATACAACATATGATAAAATTCCACTGTCCTATTACAACACACTAGTGCTTAATATGAATACATACATAGACCACCAATACGTTGTCTTTATAAAACTCTTTCATTACAAGTCAGTCACATATAGATTAAAAGTTTACAATATAGGGAACTGTACGTCAATATATAAGATTTTCTTCTCCCTTAGTCTTCCAGAGCAGTATCACTGTCTTTGTGAAGTTGGCTAATCATAAGATAAAAATTTAATGATCCTGTAATATAATTTAATTACAATAAGATTATAATACTTGCCAAATAAAACTTGATATATAAATAAAAACTCCAACAGAAGCATGCTGGCCAAGTCCTGTAACCCTAAAACATTAGAAACTGAAGCAGAAAGATTGAAAGTTTGAGCTCAGTCTAGGCAACTTAGTGATTTAGAGAAACCCTGTCTTAAAATATGAAATGAAAAATAAGCTGGAAACACACATAGCTCAGTGAAAAGGTCCTGGGCTCAATTCCTAGTATGAAAAACAACAACAACAACAACAACAACAACAACAAAAACAACAACAACAAAACAAACAAAACACACAATAAATTTCAGACATATTAGATGAGAACACACTCCAAAGACCCATTTGAATTTGTTTATCTCTTTAAATTCTTCTATACATTTGAATACAGTCACCTACTCTGTGGTACTTGATTTCAGGACTTCAATATAAAAATCTTGTATGGAAACAACACAGCTCATAACATTCCATAAAATATTACTTTCAACTTTTCTCCAAGAATATTTGTTTAGCTAACCCACACACTTTGGGGTTAAAATATTTGAAATGAAGTAATTGACATATTTTGATGATATTTAAATACATGAAAATTCTATTTATATACTGACATCTAGTTTGCTATTCCTATAGGAAGACAAACTAAAGCATACTCATATCTTATTATAAAGGAAGAAATTAATGAACATGAATTTTTCTAGTGGAGGAGAGCCAAAAACTGTCCTTTGACAAAATTACTACCTCACTCCCCTGTGGATTCATGGCCTGTTCAGATAGTTAAGTTTTGGAAATATGTTCTATATTAACTGCTATTAAATACGTTGAAACTCCACACACAACAGTTCAAATTTCCATGCTTTCATAACTTCTGGTTTACTTTAAATTACTGACGCTATATTATCTTTCTAATAATTACCTTTTTTATACACACAGGAAAACTAATTCTGTCCATCTCCTTATAACTGCCTTAACCATATTTGTGTCCTTAGAATTTTAAAAATGTGATAGCATAACCTAAATAATTATAGTTGAAAAAATGTGTACATTACTCTTGCTTATTATATTATGTAAGATGATCTAGGAAACATTTTGTCATGTTTTTATGTTTTTAAAACAAATTTTCTTGTAAAACTACAAATAAACATGCTTTATGTAATTTTTGAATACAGTAGCTAGAGCTCAGTTATTAGAGCACTTGCCTAAAAAGGAATAAGCTCCAGTTCCATTCACCAGCACACCAAAATAGCTAAGCTTGGTGGTGAATGCTTGTAACCCCAGCACTCAGGTGACTAAGGGAAGAGGATTGTTATGAGTTCTAGGGCAGCATGGCCTAATGCAGGCTGAATTCAAATCATGAGTTCTGGACTATCTTGAACTACAGAGAGAGACTTTGTCTTACAAATAAGCAAAACAAAAATAGTTTTTCAATTATTTTCAGTACTATATTTCAGAATTTTGATCTTTCAGGACTCAAAACTTTAAAGATTTTAATCATTTAGTATTCTTGCATTCTGGATTATGGAATTTTTGATTGAGCATTTCAGGATTATAGCCCAATGTAAACTTCAAAACTATTTTATATTTTAATAATACAATAATTATTTCATATTCCTTATGATTTTTTCTGATATGCTGAATGACCTTGTGCATACGTGTGTAAGTGTGCACATGTCTTTATAATCAAACTTGATGAAAACTTTATCCAAAATATTCCTATTTTTAAAAATCTTTTAGTGTCTAGATTTGAAATTTCTCATGCAATAAGATCTATTATTCATTGTTACTGATATTGATGTCCACTTATCTATTACTAATTAACACCATAATGTCTACATAGTGTATCTATGATTGAACATAATACTGAGGGAGGTTATATTCAACTCTATTACATGCAAGATGGGGTTACTATTTGCAAAACTATTTTTCTATATGCCCTAGGCAGTCAACTTCAGCTTTAGTAGTCAAACAAAGCATTGCATATTATGCAGGGGCAGCTCCCAACCTAAAAGTGTGAAGAATCCTGGGAATAATTTATGAGCAAACATTCTTTTATGATTGCTTCAGATATCAGACCCTCAGATGGTGGGAAATAGATATAAACAAATAATTTATTTTTTTCGTGGTTGTGCCCAGCAGTATCATAAAGTTACAAACCCTGGTGCTGGAAGAAACTTGTAAAGGTCAGCTCATCATTTCACAGTATTTTTTTAAGTGGACAGAAAAATAATCTAGCAAATCTATCATTTTATTGGAAAAGATAGTAAGGTTCAGAGAGTTTAACTGACATCCCAGGAGTAGTTTCACTGGTAAATATGGGGATTCAGGTTTCATTATTTTAACAATGCCCTTTCCATGCTTTATAAAGCTGCCTGTATTATCATGATATCAGGAAAATGTACCCCAGGCTAGAAGACAGTTCACTTATCTTCATCTTCAGGCAATCATGGGAAAATGTTACCTGTATCTTACATTGTAATAATTATAATTCTTAAAACTCTCCTTATATTTAAATTAATTTCTAGAACAGATTTTGAAGCTCTGTAAAATTACTTATTTTGTCTTATTAAAATATGACTTTCTGAAATATATATAAACATGATATTGTTTTGTTGTATTTGTGATTTGTGCATATTGCTTGTTATGGTTTAGATCTAAAATGACCTCAGAATTCTCATGTGATTGGGAGGTGGCAGGTTGTGGGGTCATTGTACTCATTTGTTTATATTAATTCATGGATCAGTTCAGTAGCTGAATACGATGTTAAAAGGTGGGGCCAGGTCTGAAGAAGGACTTGACAGCCTCATCTTGATAATGATATTCTTGTCCCTGGCTCCTCGCTTCACTCTGCTTCCTGGATGCCAGAATGTGAACAGTTGTCTTCTGCTAAGCCATTGTACCATGCCAGTTCTGCTTTGGAGCCAGCCTACCCTAGACTGAACCTGCTGAAACCGTGAGCCAAAAATAAACCTCTCCTCGTTTAATTCGCAGGCATTAGGCATCTTGTTGCAGTGATGAGAGAGCTGACTGACACAAAATGGAACTAGAGAAGTGAAGACTTGCCATCGTATGTCTGACTGTGTGGTCAGAAGCTTTGGAGCTAAAAGAATTTGGACAGGTTTGGAGGTGCTGTTTGGAGAATTTTTTAAATGTCATAAACAGAGATTAATGTGCTTTTCTCGTGTGAATCCTGCATCATTTGAAAATGTCCGTGCAAAGTGGTATCCAGAAGTGTGACACCATTGTCTCAACACTCATCAACTTAGTGGGAACAAAACTTGCTCTTAGGGATTATAAAGACACGACTGAGAATCTGAAAGGGCAGAGGCTGATGCCCATCACCTATCTGCAGGCGTTAGCCATGGCTAAAGAAATACCTAGAGGGCTCAGTCCTCACACAGCGAAGCTTCAAGACAGGATTTGACAGTGCAATCTGGGCAGTTCTCTGCCTACCTCCTGTCCAGAGGAGGAAGAGAAAATGTCTATTCATATAGATCTGATTCCCTTTGTTCTTGATCCTGTCCCTCGAAACCTTGGTACACTTTGCTCATAAACGGGGGAGCCTTCACACTCAATGCCAACTTCTTGTTACAGATTAGTTTTTCCATAAAACCATTTTGAGCCAATCGATAATTTTAAGGTTTTTGTTTAAATGTAAGAGTTCAAACACACATTCCATCAATATTTATCTCTAACAGTGATGAGCCTTATTTGTAAAAAGCCACTACTGCTCAGGTAAGAATTGCCAACATAACCTTCTGAACTAAGCCGTGTGTTGTGCTGAGAGCACCAACACCAAAGTGTTGAGGACCTTTGGATGAAGACTGGCTTCTAAAGCCAGAAGGTGCAGGCCTTCCCTGTAGGGCTCAGAGCAAGGGAGGGAGAGCGGCCTCCTTAGCGGTGCGCTGCCAGTTGACACAGGAGTAACTTCATAGCCCGTGCGCAAAGTTACACGCCTTTGCACTGTATCTCGTAGTGGAGTGAGTGTAACAGCGCAGCTATTTGGATCAGTCTGATCTTATGGCGAGTTTTCTTCCAGTCAATTGACTAGCTTTGGCTGAGTCTTGGAACGGACCTGTCACTCGTGTGTCTCTAATGAAGTATCCTGGTCCTGTGTGTGTGCTGGGTGCGGTATGAAACACCACGTGAACAAAGGATGAAGACAGTATTTTGACAAAATAGGAAGTGGGCATTGATTTACACTGCAATGTACACGGAACAATTCAACTGAATAAAAAATGCCATGGGTAGGGATTTTTAATGGTTATTTTCTGTCGGATACAGAAAATCAAAGGTTGGCATTTTCTCAGGTTCTCCTTAAGCTTTTCTTTTTTCCTACACTTGCCATTCCTGCCAAAATCGGGCATTTAATTCACCTTTGAACCGTTCATTCCCATAGTTGATAACTTAATAAGTGCTTTTCTAATAGAATCCCTTCTTAATGAGATACTTGAATATTTGTATTATAAAATCTTTCTGATAATGCATTAGAACTTTTGTTTGTAGATTAGTAAAAGTGTACTCTGTTTTCATGTAACTTTATTCAAAGATAGAAGTAAGTGCTTTCCTTAGTCTTCTAGAAACTAGGTATGAAAATTAAGTGCTGCAGCTTTACAGTTTTTAAATTATTTTCAATATTCTTAAACCATGAACCTTCTTACTATCACTGTCTTGCCAGATTACCAACACTGTTATGTGACCTATACTGACCTGGCCCTCCTTACCTCACCCACACAGACACGTGCTTCCTGTCTTGGCTTTGCCTAAGGATGCTCCTTTGGGTATATGGGGTTCTGTAAACTGTGCTGGAGCTACGTTCTGTTCAGTTTAACTCAGTGGCAAGGACACATGTCAGACCTTTCAAGAACTAGAACATATTTTTTAAAATGACAGTTGCAGAATTGTGGAGTGTTTTTACATTGATCTCTTGCTAATGCTATTAGCATTATGTTTTGCACATATGACTTAATAAATCCTTTAACCAATAAAAATTGTGCTGCTATAAATATGGATATGCATGTATTTTTATATTACCATTTTAGTTCTTTTGGGAAAATGCCAAGGAAGACTACTAAAGGGTCAAATGGAAATTCTATTCTCAGCTTTCCAAGGAATCTCCAACTGTTTTCTGTGGTGGTTGCACTAGATTGCAAACCCGCTAACAGTGTAAATAGTTCCTTTCTCCCCAAAGCTTGGCCAACAGTTGTCCATGTGACTTCCCCAAATTCTCTCTCTCTCTCTCTCTCTCTCTCTCTCTCTGTGTGTGTGTGTGTGTGTGTGTGTGTGTGTGTGTGTGTGTGTGTGAGTGGAACAATGCTTTCCTCACCATGCCCAACACCCACTTTGGCCCAAAGCAAATAGCCAGTCATTGAAACTACAAAACTTAACAAATCTTTCTGTTTTTAGGGTGTCTTCTCAAGAATTTTGTCACAGCAACTGAAAGCTGGCAAAGATAAAAACAGAACAAAGCAAAACAAACAAAAACTCAGCTACAAAAACAGGCACAGAGTCCATTTTTGATAAATTCTAAAAATGAGAATCAGAGTGCAGTGCCCAGAAGCAGGTAAGAAGCCATCTTGGTCTAAGACTAAGAGATTTATTGCCCATAGAACTTCAAGAGAAATTCTTTTTAAATAAAGAAACACTTCAAATTTGTATTGAGTCATCAATTATACCAAGGTATGCATTATCAAATTTTTATCAAACTACATTCAATTAAGTTTGCATTTAATTTTATGTGATAATGATTTGTAATTTTGCCACAATATGTGTACATACAATAATCTCAAGATCAGAGTAAATATTGTGTATTGCATCTATATGTATCAATAAAATGGGAGAAAATTTTTTAATTATACTGTAAAGCTTCTGAATTTTTGTTAGATTCTAGTATTACAGGTTTTTGTCAAGAAATAAACATCTGGGAAATATTCTTGCCTTCAGTTGCACTAAAATGCATAGTGTACAGGGCTGAGATGTTCACAGATACATTCAGATTCATGAGATCTGCCTCTGATGTCTGTTAAAGTCTAGCTGTTCTAGTTAAGGTTGTGAATTATCTAAATGTGTGAGAAAAAAAAAAGCTTCACATTTGTTCTGCATTTTCCTGTAGTTGGTTTATTTTAATAGTTGAAGTTACTGGTATTATTCTATTTGTATCGAACAAATAACTTCATGAAACACTGTCACATTATTTTTGGTGTCCTTGTAAATCAATTTGGTTAATATACTTTCAATAACATAAAGAAGAAAGATAATATAGGGTGTTTTACTCTCAATAAGGTTTTTTAACTATTCAAGGTGAGACACATTTGAAGGTTTTTTTTTTTTAATCAATATAAATAAGCTATGGCTGGCAATATGATAGAGGTGTCCCTTGTTTTTTGGACTCCTGGCAACAAAAGTCACAGGCTACAGAGTAACCAAAATTATCTTTCATTTTTTTTTTTACTTCTTTTGCCCTCTCTCTTTTGAACTTGAATGCAACTTCAAGCAATGAACTTGAAATTCTTGAGTATCTTAGCAAAATCTATTTTAGGTTTCTATATCCTTTAATCAAACATTTCCATTAGGAGATCATAAGGGTGATAAAAACAAAATTAAAAGTCAGAGGGACATTGCTTGATGAGAATTCTAGAATAGCTGCCGAAGTCAAGATGATACATCTATTATATATTTAACTCTCAAGTTATCACTATTTATAAACAATGTACTTATGTGTTGTTACTACTACCTTCATTATTACATACTTAAAAATAAGGTACTAGTAGAGCTAAGATATAATTAATATGTATAACCTGATCTATACTTAAGATATAAAAGAACATACATTTTGTTTGTAGAAGTAATTTTGAATTAGTCTTAACAGATGAAAATTATCAATCAAGGATTTGTAAATATTATTTTCTTATTTTAGCATCTGCGAAGTTAATCCTTGAAAAGCTAAATTGTTATAAACAGGAATACAAGAGACAATTGTTTATATTATCGGTGCTTAGTATAAATTATGTGTGACATCTCATGATATTTTGGGTTGTTTTCAGGATGTCATTGTGTTTTGTAAATTAATGGATAGGTATTAGAGAATGGGGTATAACCACCATGTGAAGGAATTAAGTAGGAAAATCATTTTTATATGTGAGAGTATAAATCTATGTAAGCTTTGAATGCAGTCAGTTTTCTCTAAATTATTGCCTGTGGCCTGCCAAGAAGAGAACAGAAAAGCACAGTACTCTCTGTTTAACAGTGAAAAATTACTAAATTATTTAAATGTGCTATACATCACAAGAAGAAAAGCAATAAAGTATTAGTCTATGAATCATACTTGGCAATAAGCCTGAATCCTTTGAATATGAAAACCTGGAGTCAGATCTGATTATAAATCAAAGTTTCATAATATATAAGACCCAAAACACATCTTGACATTCCATTGTATTGTTGGGATTGTCAGCCAGTAGCAGCACCATATACCATCATCAAACCCTTTACCATTCTCATGTTTCTTTTTCATATTTCTATCATCAAGTTTTCAAAAAATGAGAATAATGTGTAGGAATTTGTGGCCTGAGGATGTAGTGTTTATATAATAGGCCTGATTTCAATGATGGTTTTTCCCGGGGACTAAGACTCCTTGTTATGACTACCCTAAAGCAATAGATTGCATGGGGACAGACGTGCAACTGAAGCAGAAATGGTAGAAATGAGCCACAGGTCTTTCCTCTTTTGGAATCTTACAGAAAGAAAAATGGTGCTGGATTTGTTAAATGTAAGTGACAGGGGAAATAAAAAGTGTATTTTCCCACAGTGTATAAGTTCAAGAGGAAAAACATAAGTTCTTCTGTTCCTTGGCACTAATTTCTAAAGAGAAGCTGAATAATCTAAATTAGACACTTGTAATTGTTTATAATTATTTAACAGATTCTAATAACCATGGAAGATAAGAACACATACTGCGTGACTATGATTATACTCAATGTAGGTGTGCCTCCTAGGTCACTATATTTCTTGAAACGCAAGCCTTAAATAACAAAGTGCCAAACAGAAACAAGCGGAAAATTCACCACTGATCCCCGCCATGACTTCACTGTAGAAATAAAAGTTAGCCAACAACTAGGTGCAGTTAAAGGAATATATTCACTATAAGTTCATTTGTTAGATGAATCATATTAAATGAAAATACAAAAGCAGTATGCAAATTTATAGAGAATTTATTCTTTTTAACTCCTACTGTCAAACACAGTTGACACATTGAATAAAAAATAATTTGACAAATCTTGTCCAGCAGTTGACTTGGAATTACTTCTCTTCTGCCCTGATTTTTTCCATTTCAAGATTCTCTGACTAATAATAACACAGCATATTGAAGTAGAATCAAATATATGGTGTGTGGATGTTTCGACTAATAAAAAAACTTGCACTAATTCCAATTAAACAAATTGCCAAAAATTTCCCTCAAAATAAAATACTCCCTCTCTCCTTGAACAATTATGTCATTGTCATTGTCTCACTTTCTAAAGCAGGTCCAGCAGTGGTCTTTTTTTTGAGTTCTTTCTCAGATGGATCAAAAAATCACGTGAACATCGTTCCGTAATATAATCCAGTAGAAACGAAGGTTCATACAAAAGTCACAGTGTGTCATCACCCACCTAGCTCACAGGATCTGGCACCTTATGAAGCATCTGCTTTTTTCCTCAATTCAAAATGACATGAAGTGTAGCCAGCCTGGTAGCACAGATCTGTCATCTCAGCCCTCTGGTAGGTTGACGCCAGAGGACTGGAAGTTTGAGCCCAGTCTAGACAATGTAGGGACTTATGAAGACCCTGCCTCAAAGTCAAAAATAAAAATTCGCCAAAGATGTAGTTCAATATGAAGGCCCTAGGCTCAGTCTCCCCAGTAAACACACACACACACACACACACACACACACACACACACACACACAAATGAGATCGAAACAGTTGTTTTTAATTGATTCAGAACACCGAAGCAGCTGTCATACCCAACAAAGGATTCACAAAAGAAACTTCAGAACTGCTTTAGAAGTTGGCAAAAATGATAGGATAAAAGTTTTCAAAGCAAGAGGCAGTATTGTGAGGGCAATTAAGGGTTATGTGTGTTGTATGTCACAATTATTTAATTTAAGCACTTATGATAGTTTAGGTTCACAAGTCAGGAATGACAACCCTGAAACTGGCTAACAGTAATTGAGCACTTAAGATTTTATAGTCTCTTATGAGCTTTGTGTCATCACCAGAGAAAAACTTACATACGCTTGGATTGGTGAAATGCACAATTGGACTTGATTATTAGATGTCTCAACTCTGTAGTAAATTCAAATTCCTATAATGCAAGAGAGCAATTTTTTAAAAAAAATAGACATATGAGGATTCTATTTTCTCTAAGTTAATGTTTTATGTTCATATTATATTTTATATATGACATAGCACCGGTTAATGTGGCAAAATTTTGCCAGGCTCAGATCATTTTGCCCATTATAAACCATTAATAGAATTTGTTGTAAAAACAATACAGAAAAACTCATCATCATAGATTATTGGAAAAGCTAATTTACTGATTATAAGTCTCAATGAAAAAATTTACATAGTGCTAATCAGACTTTGAATAATAGGGACTTTCATTTTTTTTCTAAAACAGAAATAAAATTTAGTTATTCAATCTTAACACATAACCTCAGGGATTTAAAGATCAAGTGCATGCAGTGAAATTCAACTGACCTAATCTCTTCATTCTTATATGAAAATATGTTTTCCCAAAGACAGAAATCAAAAGAGTGATCGAGTAGGTTCATGTAAAAATCAAATTTTTTCTTCTAGGAAATATATTAGGTAAAAGTAATATTTAATATTATCACTATGTAAGCTAATAGGAAACACAAACATTTAAACCACACCTTTTTCTAAGTATTAGATTTTAAAAGAGTTCACACCCTTCACACAATTGCAGTGTGACACTGCGTGAATATGTAATACTTTCTGTTTCTTTTTTCTGGTGACATTCTTTTTTTCCCCACATTTTATTGATATGTATACGTGCAAAATTCAAGGTTTACAATGGAGTTGAGCATTTTGTGCACATGTGTATCTTGTCAAGGTGACAAGGGCTTTCCCACTGTCCTTTTGTCCCTCCCTCTACCCACCCCTCCCTCCCTCATCCCCCACCCTACTCCCCTCTTTCTCTCTGGTGACATTCTTTTAGATAAACACCTCAATAACTATTAAGGAAATGGGCTTTTGCAATAACTCAGTTAATAGCATATTTCTCTTTTGTCAGAAACTCTGGTTATATGTTTATCAGAACATTAACACCTTCTGCAGATTTCCTGTTGGCATACTTATCACAAATTTACTTAAGGAAAATTATATCACATAAAAAAATCAAAATATGAACTGAAATACAAGTCAATAGATGATAAATGAAAGGTAAAATTGTCCACGTGAAGCTTTTTGAAAAAACATGAAGAAATGATTTTCAAAATGACTTAGACAAGCTTTAAATGCTAGCCCTTTAATTGGCTTTAACTTAACTTGAACCATTACAAAGCTACAAAATTAGCCAGATTGAAATAAGCTTCAATTTCCATGCAGATTTGCAACCTAATTGTAGCAATAAAAGTAGAATTAAGCAGGCCCAGAGGCGCAGGCCAAAGATCCCAGCACTTAGGGATTTTGAGGCAGGAGGATTGCAAGTTCAAGCCGTGCTTGGACAGCTTAGTGACTTAGAGAGATCATGTCTCAAAATCAAAAATAAAAATGAACAAGGAATGTAACTGCTTATGAAGTCCCTGGGCTCATTTATCAATATCACAGAAAATATAGAATGGAGAACAGCTCTCGTTTTCATCTGAGAACACTAAGTTTGAATTCTACCTGAGTAACCTTTATGTGTTTTGGATTTTTTGAATTAAACATAATTCTCATGTAGCAAGAGCAGGTATAAATGGTCTCTGACTTAAGATTGCTTAACTTAAGAGCTTCTATTTTAGAAAGTGTGAGAATGGCATTCACTAAATTTTTAACTTTGATGTGTTCCTGGTGGTGTCAGATAGTGACAAAGACAGAAATCAGCATTGTGACAAGAATGCCTCGCTCTGCAATGTTCTGGGTTGTCAATCACAGTGCTTAGAAGATTAGGCATAGTCAATGCATTTTTAACTTCTCTTTTCAATTTGTGAAGTATTAATCTACAATCCAATCATAATTAAGGATCATCTGTATTTTCCAAGAGTTGCAAAAATTTCAGTGCAAAAAGTCATTTAATCAAGTGATTTTTGGATGGGAAAGGTGTGATGGGAAAGTGATATTACTTTTAAAGTCTATTATATCGAATTGCACATAGCATATACAAGTTTGTGAATAGCATATAGGGGACCAACAGTGATTCTAAGTAACTACACCTCTTTGGTAAGTTTTTTAAACAGCCAATGATACTAAACCATAGATAAGAGTTAATAAAAAGACAATCATGAACAGATACTATTTCCTGAACTGATTTTATCTAGGTGTTAAAATATCTTTCACCTTATTTTTTGAATAAATTATTGAAATTAACACAAAATGAGTCAAAATAAGTTTTTTTTTCATTTTTCAACACTGTCCTATGATTATTTTACGTAAATGACTGAAGAGCTCTTGATACAAAGTACATTTTCCATGAATTCTAGTTTCAAACTATTCATTTATATATTTAACTGCTCTAAAAATAAAGCTTACTAGTTAAGGAAATATAGAACTAAGATAATGAGAACTAATAATATTGTATACATATAATATTTTAATAATTAAGGGAAATGATACACATAAAGTACACAGTATAGTAGTACCAGGCAGTTAATACTTTCTCAAAGATGTGATTTATTTATGATTAATATCCCATCCTTTTTATATACAATATTCATGGATGTTTAGCATTTGAACTCATCATTAAACTTAAAATCATAGCCTTAGATCAAAATAAGGACTACTCGTCAGATTATTATTACAGAATAATTCAGCCAAATAAATCTCAACCCATAAAAATCTAGTATCTATTCCTTGACCTCAACCATTATCTTTCATATTTTCTTCTTTGCTTCAATCAGCTAAACTTTTAAAAAAAAATCCTTAAACTTTATCCTTTTTCTTTGAATCCCTGATATATTGCATAGTATAAATAATTAATGTTAATTTTATCAAGCCCTGTACCAGGCTCTATGTGATATGGTCACATAAAGACTAGGATTAATGGATTATTCCATACAAATGTAATGAGAAACAGGACAGGGTATGTTTTATTTCTTTTCTATCTTCTGTAAAGCTTTTATAATTTTATAATAGGTGTACAACTAGCTACATGAATTTAATATTGCGTACATATTCCTGATATTCAAATACCTCAATGTTCAGAATTTTATGTTATATTATGTTTCAGTTTCAGGAGGAGTTCTGCAATAAGAGAAGAAAAAACCCTCTCCAATTGTTGAAGAAAATCATTGTTCAGTGTATGTTTTAGGATGTCACATATAACAAGTAAGCAAATATATAAAGTCATATGTTTGAATAGAAAAACAGATGCATCGGAATAAATGTAAGAAAATTTTGTCTCGAAAGAATTAAAGAAGATATTAGACTAAGCCTCCTCACACTGGAGTAACAACCAGTGTCAATCTGACAGTGGAGAATGAGAAAAAAACTGCAAAATGCATTACGTTTGAAGAGTGCAAACAAGAATGACAAATAAATTTTATTTTAATATTGATAGTACCTAAGAGAAAGATTTTTTTTCATCTCCAACTGTGCAAATGAGTATTAAAATGTAATTTTTTTAAGATTGGTAATTCTGTAGGGGTGATGGCTTTTAAATCTACCAGGGGTTGATAGAGCACAAGTCTGAGTGTTCCAGTTTGGGTTGTGGAGATGTGACTTTGTGTACTGTGTATGTGCTCTGCCTTCTTACCCTCTGGCACTAACACCCTGGTCTGTCTCCCAGCTGCCACAAACAAAGCATCTTTGTTCTTCCATGACCCTGCGCCATAACGTCTTTGCCTTGAAGCCTTATAACTATGAACTCAGTATCCTGAAGCCATAAGCCAGAATAAAACTCTAGTTTGTGAATATTTTGTATTGTGTTTTAGCAATCCTCAGTCTGATTAATATATAATGAGTGGGATTATAGGTCTCAGTTCTGATTTAATCATTTTGGACCTTCTACAACCCTATACCAGCTCAATGCCCTAAATCTTGGTTTCCAAAATATTTATATTTGTTTTATATTATATATTTGCATCTTGTCCAAAAATTATTATATGAATAAGTAATATTATTAACTTCCACGTTAGAGGAATGGTATATGAATGAACTGATAATATGGGGCTCTTTATTGGAGGATAATAATCCAAGTAACGTCAGAAACTTGTGATTTAGGAGGTAAGTCAAATTAAAAATAAGATCTCTATCCATTTTGATCTATGTTGGCTGACATGAATCACTTGGATCCTTGTCTTTTTAAATAATGTTTGGGACATGAGGCTGGCAGTGAGGGTTTGAAGGGCTACTTTAAGATTTTCATTGATCTGTTCTGCATTTAAAAACACATGCATTTGGAAGCCATGATAATATAGATTTTTATAATATATTGAGTACTATCAGAAAATTTCAATTTTATCTTACTGCCAAATGATAAAATGATTGCTCTGGTAATCATAGCACAGTACTGGGCACCAGAATTTAACCAATATTTTCATCTATTGAATGTCAAAGAACAAGGTGTTTATTTTCCTCAAGAAATATTTGCACAGCTAAAAGTGTTTTTCTTTGAGATAGAGGAGAACCTATCAAATTCAAATTATATTCAGAGTCTATGTAAATATGAAGTGTAGTGAATCTGCTTAAATAAATTTCAAGGCTTTCATAAATTTTCAAAACAAACATTGGAGAAATTAGGATAAATAAAAGTGATTCTGCTCTGCCAACGGGATGTTACAAAAGCAGCACTTTAAAGACAACTTAAAGTAAATTGAAGATGGCAGTTCAAACCTGACAAGAACTGGAAATACGGTTTAAAATGGGTTAGTGAAAACAAGTTTGTATTTTATATGACATTACCTCATGTAAACCTTGAAGTAGTTTTGCATCATTTCACACTCCTAGTCTGAAAAAAAATTAAAGTATGTTGAAATATTAAGGAAAGCTAAATTAAAAAAATAAATGTAGGTAAATATTTTATACCTGTTACATCGTTTTCCATTCTTAGAAAATATGGTATAGCATCAAAAGTAATGTAGAATATTTTTGACTAAACTTTCATTATCTCTTATATAGTTCCTACCAATATATTATCTAATATGTATCTATTCTTAATTATACTAAAATTAATGTGGTGGTACATTTATTAAGTTTCTTGAGAGCTCCCTATTCAATTCAAATACTTAATAAGACCCCATTATGTATGGATGATGTTTCTAAAGATATTGGAGTGAAGGAAGCAAAACTAATTGGGGATTTTATACTGAAATTGATCACAAAGTAAAATTATGTTAATTTATGTATCTTCTATATTTTGAGAAGGAAGGATTCTCTATTTTTGCGTCGATACTTGAAAGTATTTTATGGTTTACATTCACTTGCATTGACATAATCATTACCCATAAACCACGCTCTTCACTCTTCTGTAATATTTTATAGCCTCTGGTATATGTCCTGTGGAATATTCCCTAATCGCAAGTTAGGTGGTCAGAAGTTTTAAAGAGTTAATGTGCCTCCAAAATCTCTTATTATCTGTGCATAATTATAGACATTGGGATCATTAAGCAACACATGACCTTCCTCTACTAACACAGAAGTTTCACATCCATGTTTTTTTTTTTTTTTGTTAAATTTTTCTTTGCTTTTTTTTTTGTTCATCTCAAAATTGTCTGCAATCAGTCCTGAAATATTAGTTTACAATTTTAGTCCAAACTCTCTTCTGTCATTGAAATTTCATGTATGAGCATAGTTTTGACCACTTTTTTTAAATCTTTGTTGAAGGACACAATTATCCCGTCTCTCCAATGACATCTCTAAATTATAAGTATATATAAATTATTTTTACAGCAATGCTGCATGGACAATGATTGTGACCCTCTACTTGTGTCATTATCAGGTTGTCCAGTCCTTTTGTGTTATCTACCTGTAATTACTCCCTCTAGATTTCTATGAAGAGATTGATGGAGTTCCCATCTATCGTCATAGGCTGATGTGTCTTAACTCCATAATCTTTTGAATTTATTACTCACATCACCTTGCTTAATTAATATCACACTTTCCTCCCGTTGAGACCAATTGACCTGTATGTATTTTACATCTAACCTCTGTTAATCATTTGTACTGTCATCAGGAAATATACTTTCGTTCTTCATAAGGTATTGTTGCTACCATAGTTACATAAAGCTTTCCTTTTTTCTTTAGCTCACTGGAAGAAAATTCAAAACTGGCTTTGAAGATGGTTGACAGAGGAGTATTTTCTGCTGAAGGTTAATAGGGTCTTCGATACGATGGCTCTAGCATTCAGCTAGATGCAATGTTCACACCATTTCTATTTTTCTGTTTGATTTGTAAATATTGTAATTTGTAAATATTAATTCCACATAATAAGTGTGTGTGTCTCACTAAACTTCAACTCTGGGCTATATTCAATTTCTTGTTAACAGGAATTACTGTGCCCCACATTAATTGAAAAAAATGTCTTAATTCTCTTTTTTTTTGAGCTCTTGAATATTTTAATGACCTAGAAAAATTAAAGAATTAATCAGAGTTCAAGGTGCCCAGCATAAGTTTCAGTTTTTACTGAGACTAAAATCATCTCATTCATATCATATACTTGCTTGAAGTAATTATACTAATTTAAGGTGGTTAAAATTGGTTTCTGAATGGGAGAAATAGGACAGTAGTTAAAGTTCTTGCCCAGCAAGCAGAAGGCCCTGAGTTAAACTGCACAGTGTTTTATAAATCGAGTGTGGTGAATACTCCTACAACTCCAGAACTTGAGAAGCTGAGTGAGAGGCCAGCATGAGCTAGATATTGAGCTCAGGACCAGGCTGGACAGAAGCATTAGATCTTATTTAAAAAATCTACTTTTAAGCCTTTGTCAAATTATTTAAAGAAATGTTAATTACTTTATTTAGCTTCTCTGTGAAACCAGATATGCCATTGTACACCATAATGAATTTAACTTTACATATATTAAAAATTTTAAAAGGTGCAATGAATTCTAAAATAGTCCCAAATGAAAAGATAACATAAAGAATGAATTAGATAATGCATCTATTATCTTGTTTCCAAAATAGCCTACTATTTAGTTCAGATTAATAATTTGATAAAAATTGGAAGAATTATTTCTGTTGCTGAGCTCTTCCTAACAGCATCTAAGAGCCAAGCTGTATTTCTTGCCTCAAGCTAAAGAAAAAATAAGGCTGAGACAAGTATGGAATTCATGAAAATAATTTTATTCTGACTAATTTTTGCCAGTATAGAGAAATTTAAATCATATTTGAACTTATACACATGCTAAAAGAGAAAGTGTAATGGTGACTCTTTGCTACAAAGATATTTGTCAAAATTAAAATTTTAAACTAAGAGTGAGAGAATTGAAAATATATCAACCCATCTGAAATGCACCAATAAGGAAAGCGTTTCCTTTTTATTATCTGGGTCAATTAAGATGTGTCATTTAAGTGTGATTTTTTCTGACTCCAGTAACCTATACAGAGGACACCACCCTCTGAAGACTGAGATATTGAGGGCTTCTTTAGAGTAACATAATCAAATTAACACTCTTCATTAAAATGATTTTAATAAATTAGCTCACAGCACAATAACAGCTATCAAAGAATGCCTTTTCCATGAATAACACTAGTCGATACAATATGCTTTAGCAAAAAAATCAATTTTTGATATTTTTATGAAGCAACAGATTATAAAAGGAAATTACTGTGTCTAAAAAGACAAATTGGAAGGCTATTTCAAAGAGTGACAGAGTTAGCTAAATATTAATGTTTATATATCCTATGAATATGCAACTTAATAACCAGCAGCAAAGGTTTCATAAATTGATTTAAATGTAGCAACTAAAAATAAAATTGATAACTCAGAAGAAAATTTAATTTACAATTTTGAAATAATATAAATTAAGTGTGAAGAAAAACAGAAACAACGTTATCCATAATGAAGAGAGTAATCGACCAACAAAATCCAGATTTATAGAGAAAATGGAAAAATGAAGACTGAAACTACAAACAGGTGTAGCGATGTAAACTAGAATAACATACGTGCAATGAGAGTTCCAATACGAAAAGTGACCTGTGGGGTAAAAGAACACAGATACATTACTTTCCATGAGCAATGCAAAGTTAAAAGAAGCCCAGGTAACTGCAACCCAAATACTTAGAAAATTACAGTACATTATAAATCTTTCATTGTGTTGAAGATACTAAGCAAGAGAAATTCTGAAAAGAATTGGGAGAATAAGGAACATTACATACACGGGACAAAGATAAGCATTGTAGCAATCTTTTTACAGGAAGCTGCAACAACCAACAGGCAAATGAGAGAAGAAAGGCTGGTGATTCGATAGGAAAACCGCAGGGTTCTATTTATAACGTCATCCTTGCTTGTACTGTGAGATAGCAGCCCATTGGAGCCATTTATACAAAGAAGACGGACACTGACCGAAACTACCATTGTTAAGACAAAATTTTCAACACCTGTTCTTGACAAAGGCCAATTAAATGTGTCTGTATTTTTGAGAATCAAATGGTATGACTGCTTGAAGTCAAGAGATAAGAAATTTCATTATTTTCTTACATTGTGGTAATAAAAAACCAACATTCTGGAGTCTGAAGGCAAGAATCACATTGAGAAATATTTTAGGCCATGTAAGCAAGACTACATACAAAATGAATATCTTCTGAAAGCAATTACAATTAAAATTTGGAATAATTTTTATGTGAAAATGAAATTTAAACTGCTTCAAATTCTTCTTCAATTGTTATGAAGGATGATAAAGGTACTTGATTATATTTTTGGTTATCAATGGAGAATAAAATTTCTCTGTTAGCCTTTTGAAGATTAAACTGTATTATATCAACTGTAGGAGAAGAACAAACAGAAAACACTGGAAAACTACAAGAAAAAAATAAACAAGTCTATAACTCACAAGCCCAGAAAGCGGGAAATTCTAACGTGATTTCCTTTATATGGGATAGAAAAATTGCCTACACAAAAAATGTAAAAATAAATATATAGAAGAGTTGAAAACAAGTTTTAAAAAGACATGACTTAAAGAGGACCAACACTGTTCCCAAACAGGTACAGTACAAATCCTGCATTTTAAACAAAATAATTATCAATATAAAACACATCATACAAGAACTACAAAGTTTCTAATAAGTATCTCTAATTAAAAATCATCAAAATTATGTAAAGAGTTTCTCCCTGAATTGTCTAATATAATATTATTATTTATCCATAAAACAATAGCTTCCAATATAAATATAGACAGAATTGAAGGTACATTGATACTATAAGTCACAGATCTCTTGTACGTTTTTCAGAAAAAAAATACATTGGAAAGCACAAGCTAGCAAATATGTTAAATATTAATGAGAATACTACTTCACAAAATTTCTGTCATCTCTAAATAGTGCTATGTTCTGGGATATTTGTCCCTTTAGGTACCCAAATGGTAAAAGAGGAAGAGTTAAAATCTAAATATCCAAGTAATGATTAGAAGAAGTTTGAAAAGAAAATTTAGATACATAATTAACTAAACATCAAGGCTTACAAAATAAATATAAACAGTAAAAATGTAAGTATTTGTTATAAAAGTTCTAAATAAGTGCTGCCTATGAAGGGTGCTACATTTGATGTGTAATGAACCTTTTTCTGTAATAAAAGTTTATTGTATCTGTGATAAATGTTTCTTAACAAGAAGGAGCCCTCTAGACACAGGTAGTTTATATCATTATCATCATCGCTCTGTATATGGACATTGACTTCAATACAATTTTCATTTTAGCCACTACAGAACACTTAAAATAAATTTACGAGATATCTTTAGAAAAATCCAAGTGTGTAACAATATCATTGCTTTAAAATCATCATGATGTTCGTAGTTTTCTGTCCTGAAAAATAACAATCTTATCCCCAATTAAGTTACTTCTAAATAAACGTGAAAGAATTACATTGAGTAAGTTTAGGTTTTGCATCAACTACACCCGTGTAATTCTCTAGCATGTCTTTTATAAATAATTTTAAAATAATTATAGAATTTTCAATGTAAAAGTGAACACACCATAGATTAACATTATTTTAGAAATAATTCAGTGGTTAGAAAAAACCCAGTCTCTGTCCAACAGGTAACATGAGGACCACATTTAATCATAGCATTATTCCAAAATGTTTAGGTAAGAGACGTGTCACATTTTTTGCAGTTTTGATGGGCTCATTTAAGATCAAAACAGCTTTTTTTAAAACTTTCAAGAGCAAATATCAAAACCAGGTTTTAAAAAAAAATCTTTCATTTTAAACTTAGATTCCTCATATCTAATGAACTATTATGTTTGTATATCAGTTTTAATAAATCACTGGAGAGATTGCACTTCTAAATTATTTCTGAAATTAGAAAAGCCTTTTCAAGACATTTTATTGGAGGTCATAGCTAAGAGAAAATTGAATTTGGAATCTTCTTATTACCAACTAATTCATCTTCCAGAAAAACAGAAAGAAATTTGTAGTAGATAGTGCAAATGACCATTGTATAAAAAGCCATATGCTTTCATCTGTAATTTTTCTACATTTAAAGAATATTTTCATACAATTTTGTAAAAAATACTCAAATGATGAATAAATGTACATAAAATGAATATAAATATGTATAAATATAAATTTCCCAGGTGATTTTATATTATAGAAGATGAGGTACTTCCTATATTACTTTCAAATTATGTTAAATAATATTTAGACTTACTGTCATTAGAAAAATTCAGTAAAATGTCTTATTTTTGTTAATTTTATATTTTTATACTTTTTCTGTCTTGCCATTAATTAAATGCTGAAGTATATAAGAATGGTAAAAGACTAAAAAACACAAATTCCTCTGTGTACATTTAGCATACACAATGCTGGACAATGTTATAACTGACAGTACCCCTTGCGGTCATGTTCCCAACTATTTTCTCAATGAGCCCCTCGTGCAACCTCGTTTTTTCCCATTCGTATGGCCATCCTTACACAATGAGCATTTACTTTTAAAATAGAAAAATTTTTAAATAAATGTTATAAAAAGCATAGCATTCATTTTGTGACACTGAAACCTCCCGCCAAGAGTCTACGGAGTCACGTTCTCTTGATTAAAAATCTCACTGAAAGATTTTCCAGAGATCAAATTATGCTTCCTATTTTAAAGACAACACACTTTTGTTGCTACCTAAATTCAGAAAGAAGTCAGAGGAAAGAAAATGGGAAGCAAAGGGAAAAATATTAAGAAAGTCTCTTTTGTGGAGTGTTGGGGGGTTCTCAGAGAAAACAGCGGAGTTGAGTGAAGAAAGACTTCCAAAGGAAAATAGATGAATAGACTTGGTGGGAATCTCTCATTGTTTTTATTATCGAATGCTAACAGAGTCAAATCAATTAGATTTATGAAATGATAAAGTTATTGTTCGAACCTCTGGACTTCAGGCAGCCAACTTATATGCGCAGAATTCATTTCATGTTCCCGACTGACCTTTCTTAATGAACGCCACAGAATGTACGCCTCGTATGTCAAGGTCTTGCTCTATCTTTCAGGGACTAAAATTTTGCTTTAATTCAAGAACCAAGCAATTCCATTAAAATTCTATACTTGCCAAAGGTTTTGATTACCATTTGACATCAATTTTGAGCTCGGAGGCATTTTAGTAGGGGTTACGTAGGATTTAATATCTTGGAACATACACTTAAGTGTATTACCCAAGAAAGCATGGGGACCCCACAGTAGGAAGAGACATCTTGAAATATTAATTTGATTTAGTGCCTTGGAAGCAAAGTTAGAAAGGGTTGATAAAAGAGAAGGTGAGAGGGGCAGAGAAGAACCATTTTCTCTCCTTCTATGTTATCCAATTACTATCATTGACTTTCCCTATTCACTGGATAACAATCACATTCATTCGTATAATCGTAGCTATGTTCTGTGATTTGTAGTTTGGAAATGTAATCTAAAACGAGGCAATATGGTCTCATTTTCTCTTCATGAAAATGTATCATCTATTTCAGATTCTAGGTGCTTTTTCTACTTCTAGCTGTATTTCTAAATATGTGGCATTATATTATTTTCAATAACCATTCACTGAGTGGATGTTCATTTTTATTTGTAAGAGTTATGAAGTGACCTTAGAAACCAATTCTCGTCAAAAATAACTGCATGTTTAATAAAATCTATCCTAATTGCTGCAGATAATGAGTGCTTTTCATTCAGTGCATATCAAAATCAATGTAATTTATCCTCTGCTGTGAGAAGTTTTAAGTTTTCTCAGGCATTTGGGTCATTGGAAATTAGAATGGGGACAAGAGAATTGCTACTAAAAAAGCTAAAAAATTGAAGAAGAAAATGAAGCAAGTAAATAGGAAAGGAAATACTTTTATATTTTAAGTATTTTTAAAGGTTGTTTGGTAAATCATCGAGATTTTATGAAACAGAAGTTATTCAGATATATCTGTATTTAACAGTCTATTTGTTATCTGAAAACCCATCAACTAGCATTAACTTATTAATGACATTCCTTTTATTTTTGCAAATTTTATAATAATCGGACACGTCGATCAATTTTCAAAAGTGAAGTTAGAAAAACTGGGTATCCACAGGTAGCAAAATGAAATTGAAACCTTGTCATTATCATCTATAAAAGTAATTGAAATGGAATTGGCAGATCTAGATGAGTTGCATCTATAAATTCTGGTCAGCAAAGATAAGAGAATTTTTATTACATTGTTTTGGCAATGATTTATTCAGTAAGACACCTAGAGTACAAAAAAGAAAGAAAAGATGAACAAATGGGTCTCACTGTTTTAGAATTTCACTGTTTTATTTGGTATAAACAGGGCTAGCAAATAGTCACCCCATTTTAAGTAAGACAAATTAAAAAAAAAAAACCTGAAAAATCAACAGCTCTACTTTGGCGTGTCAAGGCAGCGAAGCCATACTTTCCCCAGAGTTGAAAAGATTCAGCTCAATTCTCCATTGATTTGTCAGGAAAACGGGGCTTACCGCTCCCCAAATTTGAAGAACATGTGGGAGAAATGTAGATTCACAACTTAACAAAAGCACAAACTCTGGTAAATAGTAAAGCCAGAATTATAATTCATAAATTACTAGAGCATGAATTTGACATACTGCAGAGATCAGAATTCCAGGTGGACTTGATCAGGGTGGTGGTGAAGGGCTGGGGAAATGGGGTGAGAGTCCCTTTTGTGAGTTTTATCCCCAGGGGTTCTGCCAGGTTCTCTCACTGAATGTTGAAGGAGATTCTTTGGTGCTTCTGGCAGTAAAAGAAAAAAAGCTATAATTTAAAAACTTACAGGAGCATTCTGCTCTGCTAAACAAGTTTGCCCTCAGGAGAGATTATTTTATCTGAGCCTAAATTTGTCTACTTAACGGGATTTCTCAGAGCCTCCCTGAGCTTAGAGAAGAGAAATACCAATCTCCACCCCCTGCAGTGACCCTCTGATTATAAAGAACAAATGCACTATCAGCACATGTAAAGTTATGGAATAAACATAATGTGAACCGTTAACTCAAAAATGCTAATCTGAAGACACTATGCACTATGTAAGCTCAACTTTTCAACATACAGGAAAAAAAAATCATAATATTGTGGAAAAACCCAGTGGTTACTCGAGATTGGGGGAAAAGAATGAGGAATAATTGAGCCCAAAGGGTTTGTGAAACAGGGAAACTATTCTACACATTTACACAATGCTGGGCACATGTTATTACATACTGGGCAAATGCCACAGCATATATAAAACGGAAAATGAATTTAAATGCAAATTAAGAACTTTGGTGGTGACACTGTATTATATTATAGACTCATCATTTAATGATGCTATCACTGTGGGAGATGTCAATAAAGCAAATGATCGTACGTGTTTTGATGAGAGGAATATATGAAAATCGAGGCTCTTTTATGCTATTTGGATATGGACATGAAGCTATTGTGAAAATGGATGTTAAAGAAAGAAAACATTTTTGTGCCGGAGGACACAATTCACAGAATACAAATCCAATTAACAAGATGTGCAAAAATATTTGTCAGTCATGTATCTGTGTAACAGTCAATATTTATGTATTTAAAGAAATTCACAATTCAATAAGAAAAAAAATGTTATAACTTACCTCAATAAAATTATTTGAATAGATCTTTAACTATAGAGGATATACAAATGGCCAATAATCAAATGAAAACATGCTTACTATGACTAATTACCACAGTAATTTATCACTGCTAGAATAACTATCTTAATAAAAATAAAGCAGAAATACTTGTTGACACTGTAGAGGAATTGGAAGGTTTTTGTACAGACAGATGGAAAGGGAAATGTTGCACCTACTGTAGAAAACAGTATGGAAGCTCCTCAGAAAAGTAAAAATATAATTACCATATGTTTAATTTATTCTACTTCTGACTGTACATTAAAAGAAATTAGTAAGTCCTAAAAAATTACACACCCAGCTTAATTTTCAATAGTCAAGAGACAGAAAAATTGGATTTCATGGGTAGAAAGATGGAAAGCATATGTGGTGTGTGCATGTGAGCATGTGTGTGTGTGTGCATGAATTTGGCTCAGTCCTAAAAACGGTGAAAAGCCTGGTATGCACTGTGACATAGATGATCATAGAAGGGATTATATTGAGAGAAAAAAGACAGGCACAAACGAAGAATATTATATGATTCTACTGATATATGATGTCTATATTAGTTACTTAAATATCTACATTAGTCAGTTAATTATTCAAATAATATAAATAGAAATTAGAATGGTGGTTGCCAGAGAAGAAAGGCAAAATTTTTAATGGTTGCAAAGTTTCAGTTTTGCAAGATAAAAAGTCCTAGAAAACTTTTTACACAACAGCACACAGGTACTTAACACCGCACTTAAAATGTCTAAGATGATTTGAAAATAAAATATAAATGCTAAAAGTATCCTCTTGGGAGAAAACAAAATATAACCTTTGTGGAGAGAGATAGGCCTGTGTTGGGGGATGAAGGAGGAGAGAAGGGAAAAGTGTTATGATATGTAAATAATAAAATTGCATCTTCTCATATGCATAAATTAGAGCCCGCACATTCATCTTGAAGCTCTCAAAATTGTTTTTTTGCCCTCGTTTATTTTTTAATATGATGCAATAAAAATTTTAAAAGGCTGTTTAATTACTTATATGCATGAGTTATGTATATGTATACACGACCAAAGAGAATTTCTCTCCTCAGAATAAAGGGACCAAAAAAAAAAAAAAAAAAAACCAGACAAGTTATAGGTTTGATATGTCGGATTAGGGTAGCCTGAGATGGGTATATCCTAATATATTTAGCTAGTTTCTCATAACTGAGTCTGAAAACTGTGTACTGTGTCTAAAATAATGCTCAAAATAAATCATATGTCAGTTTATTTTCTGTTGCTTTAACTGAATACCTGAAGCTAGGAAGTATATGAAGACTAGAGACATCTACAGCTCAAGGTAGGGAAGGCGACATCCAGGACGACAGCACAGACAGGTGCTCAGATTGTGGTCAGAAACGGACTTGCTTCATCCTATCCTGACTGAGGCCATCACGTGGAAACAGTGCAAGCTGATCAGAGAACTCCCTTGTATAACTCCTGTGTTAAGGAACGTCCTCGTAAATAGGGAAATAACTCATTCATGAGCACAGAGTCCACATTAGCATATTAATTCATTCATGAAGGGAGAGACCACATTAAAATATTTATGAAAGCAGAAGGGTTCAGTTTCAACACATGAACTTCTTGAGTACACACTGAAATCAGAGCAAACCCTGACACGATATGTGTACTCTCTGGCATGCTGGTATTTAAAGGCCACAAAGGAAGCAGAAATCTGCAAAACTGAATGAGAATTAAGTGCTTTGAAGTAAAAGATTATAAGAAAGATGATTTTTAAGGCGTCCCCTACAGGATTTCAGAAAGGTGGGAATATATTATTTAGCTTGGCTCAAATGTGAGAACAGAATGGATCATGGGATTTAGAGAGATGGGATCATTAAATGTTTTAACAGTGACATTTCACAAAGATGAAGGAACGAAACGTTGTTAGGGAGCTCTAGTTTATGAGAAACGTGGAGGCTTGAACACGATCTACAGCTATGAACAGACCTTTTGAAACCACGTGTTATGAGGAAGATATAAAGCAGTATCTGGGCAAATGGAAGTCACTGAATGTTTCTTTGTTGTCTTGTTTCGTTTTAATTTTTAAAATTAATATTATTTTGAAATAACTACAGGTTCACCTCCAAGGAAAGCAAGTGCAGAGTGCTCCTGTGCATTGTTCAGCCAGTTTTTCTCAGTAAATATATCTCATAAAAGTATAATTTTTGCAAAGCATGATTATAATGAGGATATTAAAATGCTCCAGTCAAAATACAGAAGACTTTAAACTGGACAAGAGATTTTTTTTAAGTTGTTCCTTCCTCGATGCTTTGTATAAGTTTTCCCACCAGTGAACCAAATTATCTGACAGCCAGAAGTAAAGGAAAGGGAGGCTTATTGTGGTTGTTTTGAAAGATGATACAAGTGTACTGAGGCTATTGTAATAAGACTACTGAGAGCTGAATAAAATTGTGTCCGCTATTTTGTTCACCTTGTGTCATAATCCAAACCATTGTAAGTTATAACAGTTGCCCCTTCTACTGAAATTCACATACTTGCATTATTGTGATTCATTATGTGCTGTTTATCCCATTTTTATGAATGTATATAAATATATTTTTCTTTTTGCAGCTACATCAGTTTTGTTCCAGTGTCCAGCTCTTCTTCAAGAACTCAAAATCACCCTTTGACTTGCTGAGTTTGCTACATATTAAGCTGCAAATCTACATGTATGAGAAGACAATATATACCACATACAAGCCCATACTGTTCCTTCAATCCCATGAGTCTGCTCAGTATCCCTTCTTTTTACTTCGCCTAATCTCTTTCTTGTCTTTTATATGATGCCCAGGATGTTTAATGAGAACAAAAGCAGAAAGCACATAGATTTCACCTCCGGGAACAGAAGTCCTCTTTTTTGGTATAGTTTTAAGATAAAGTATTTTGCCTGTAATTTTTATATTGAAGGTAATGACAAGAGGTGAAAAGCAAAACTCAAGAGGCTGGGGAGAGAGATCATCATGTCAGCAAAAAGGCTTTATAATGTGAGAACTGACATTGTAGGGACAGAAGAAAGGGCAGAACTTTGATAAAATGTGGATATGTTTTGATAAGATCTGTCATGCTTACTAGACACAAACTATCCTGTTATAGTTTGGCACTGAATTAAGCAATCTTGTCAATTGACAACAAAAACATTTAAAACCTTAGGGAGCGATAGTATAAAATAGTTTTTTCTATGGAGCAAAAGGACACAGAAAAATCTAGCTGTTTTATCATGTGTTGCTTTAGAAACAAATACGAAACAAAATCATTGAACATGGCCTTGCTCCTTCTGGCAACTCTACAGTGAAAAGTGAGACAATCAGGAAGAGCCCAGATGGTGTATGGACAGCACTGGTTGTGTTGACGGAGCACAAGACGTTATCTCACAACGGGAGAATAACATAAAATAAAAATACTTCAATATTGGTAAAGTAGTGATAACAATGGAACTAGAAACTTGTTTCCATTGAGGACCTAGGAGTGAAGGAAAGGACAGATGTCTGAAATGGACGTAAAGAACAAAAAGGTGTCAATGCTTTGTTAGGTCCACACACTTCGCAGTCATCACTTCGCAGATAACTACTCATCATGAAAAAAAAAAAAACAAGTTTTTGTTTAGCCAAGAAAATGTTATCAAATAATTAAAGAGGTGTTTTAGGGTCCGTGGACATCCTGCTGACAGCTCAAGAGCTCCTCACAGCGCAGTGCAGGGCAGGAACTCGAGTCCTATGGTGACTGGATCCTGCAAAGAAGACTCTCAGTAGAATGATGAAGTGATTTTATTGATGAGTAAAGCTCTGGGAAGTTGGATATCTATGAGTGCTTTTCTATCACTTTGTACTGTGTATGAAACAGGATGGAAATGCAAGGATTATACTTGTACTGAGATAAGGGTGACGTGCTCAAGCCAGGTGGATCCACTATATATCATTTGTCATAAGGGAAAAAGAGCAGCAAGTGCTAGAAACAGCCAATTGCAATGAAGAAGGAAGAAATAAAAATCAAGATATTTCACATGGCAGCAAGTTCTTTCTGAAAGAATATTTCCTGGTAACAAGCTTTCACTGTTTAACTTTGCTTTATTATATCCAAATACTTGAGATAATCAAATCTGAAATAGAAAGATTTATTCTTTGCTCGGTTTTGAAGGTCCATGGTGCATTGTCCTCACTGCTCTGGGTCTGTGGGAGATGAGGCATCGTGGCCCAAGTGCATGGCAGGAGAAGATCTTTTCCATGGTAGCTCGACAGCTAAGCAGGTGATTAAGGCTAAGGTATTGGTATCCTGCTCAAGCCTGTTGTGGTTTGGATCTGTAATTTCCCACAAGCCCTCATGTGTTTGGATGTTATAGATTTAATGTTCTGTTAGGAAGCGAGGCCTGGTCAGGAGGGATGGGTAACAAGTGTATGGTGGACAACCGGCACGGGATAGCTTAGATTACAGGCACGTGGTCTAGATGAATATAAACTGCTCCCTCTACTCTTGAACCCCTGGTTCTATCTTTTGAGATGCTGTGATCACATATTCTCCTCCAGATCTTTCCTGACAGTGCCAGCTGCCCATGCATGGACTGAGAACTTCTGAAACTATGAGCTAAAAATAAATCTTCCCTCCTCTAAGTTGTGAATGTTGGGCCAAGTGTTACAGCAATGAACAAGTACTGAGACAAAGGGAACACACAGTGTGATGTAATTTCCACCAGGCTTATACCACTTCCAAATACTGTGCATTTAGAACTAATTCTTCAGTAAGCAGGCTTTTGGGGATCATTTGTGATCCAACTGATAACAGGGCTTTTGGTTTTGGTGATTAAGAACTAACATGCCATTTTGGAGAAAGTCATTTCACTAGAATACAAGTGTGCAGGGTGCTGTGACTGTATAAATTATTACAAATGAGAAAGGATAGACTATTAATTTAAAAGATGAAGGAAGAAAATAGGCTGATCATAAGCAACACATGCGAGAACTCAGCTTTGTGATTCTAACGTTGTACGCCTGGAATTAATGAGTTTGGGCTGCGTGCACTAACAAACAATTTCTCATTGTCATCGTTTGAATTTATGCTTAGTATTTAATATTCAGATTGGCTTGGAGCAACAATTTGTTCCTAACACAGTCGTCATTTATTCAAAATAGATAATTATTGAGGAGCTACCAGTGTTAGGACTATTAGTGAATAAGAAAGTCAAAGGCCCTGCTTTTGGGTTTTGGTAGACATTTTTTTTAATAATAAGGAAAGAAAACAAATGAAAAAGATGATCTCTAAAAGTTTTTAAATTATGCGAAAATTTAAATAGGATAATATTATAGAAAATTGAAAGAAAAGACATGTGCTGGAGATGGGCAAATCAAGGCAGGTCCTTCAGGTGAGATTGTTCTTATTATTTACAGAAAGGAAGAAAGGAAGAAAGAAAGAAAGAAAGAAAGAAAGAAAGAAAGAGAAAGAGAGAAAAACTTGTCACAAAATAAAGCTAATTTTCTATACTTTTGGTCCCTAGAACACTTAATAACTATTGTCTCTTCCATTTTTAACTTTATTCTTGATTATATAAGAAGAATGAAACGTATACACTTAAAGATAAAGAAAAATGTTATTTTGATGTTTATTATCTATAAATAGAGTTTTTTTCCTATTCCCACTAGTAGTTTTGCTGAGAGCAAACATGTCTTTAAATGCACCTGTATTGTCAATATGACTTTCTCCTTTGATGTAATAGCAATGATTTTTTATACAGCGAACATAATTTTTGATAGCATTTCTGATATGATTTGTGATGCTGTAAAGCCAATGGGCAAGTGTCCTCCAGCTGTCCATTTCTGGCTAGAGTCCAAGTGAAAGAGCAAGGAGCAAAGAATTTTGAGGCAGTCAAGTTCCAGAATACAAATTACATGATCATGGAGTGAGGAATCATTCCTTGTAATGATCCAGCGGATCAGATGTGGAAAGGTAATTTCAAAGCTGACCAGAGAATCAATATTGACTTCTTTCTAAAAAAAGCATTCAAAGTCAAGTTATTTGACTTAAACTAATGATTATGTATTTTTTTTCTATGATCCCATTTTTAGTATCTTGGTAATAAAAATAGCCTTTAATCTATTAGGATTTCTAAATGATTTCATGACTTAGTTTAAAAAAATATATTTCTTTTGTAGTCAGTTACTGAGCAACGCTAAATTATCTTTAATAATTTATTCATTTGTCTAATAATTAATGCATGACATTGTTTACAGCCAATAGAGTAGGGAATCCTCTCTTGGGGTGGAAATTTTGAGTTTTTTGCACATATTTCACTCACTGCAGTGTAAAGATTTAATTAAAACTGGCATTAGATTTTCTTGCCAATATATCATGCTAAAACTTCAAATTAATGTATAACAACTGAAAAGTTCGCAGTTTCTATATCACCACTGAATATGATTGGATTTTCAAATATCATAATTTGAATCATATTAGAAAAGAGACATACCTTTTGATCATCAAACTTAGAATATATTATATTTTAAGATGGAAGTAAGATTGAAAAAAATAATGCCACTTTTATGGAATATACTTATTTATGTTTATAGAAAAAACTCAAAGAAAATTTACTAGCATACATTTCAGTATACAAACATATTAGGTATCACAGACCTCTTTACATAAAAGCTGATTTGACACTTTTTATTTTTACAGTTTATTTAAATGAAGTATTTTTTAAGTGAGAAGATTAAGAATTTACTTATTTTGAAATATACAAACATTACTAACTGTGGTCACCAGTTATTTTCATATTAGCAATAAATTATTTTCATATTAGCAATAAATATATTCTTACTGAATAACTTACTCTTCTAAGACATATTGAATTCCATTTAAACTAGAAATTAATTACAATATTCTAACTGAATATATTATAATGTATCAAAAATTTCAAATTCTTAAAATTATAGAAAATTATAAAAGCTAAATTATTACTTCAGATTTTAGGAAATACACATCCGCACATCCACACACACTCTCCCCATATGTGTGTGTGTGCGTGTGTGTGTGTGTGTGTGTGTGTGTGTTTGTATGTGTGTTTGTGTGAGCATATATATATATCAGGTTTGCCTCTATCTGATGACAATCTTCCTGCTTCAGCCTCCCAATTGCAGAAATTACAGACATGTGTCTCCACACTCAGCTAACCTTCCGTGGCTCTGCAAATTCAAACTTAGGGCCTTACACATGCTAGGCAAGTGCTTTAGTGCTTAAACTCAATCCCCAGCCCCAAGGAAATATTTTAATTAGGATAAACCTTATGAATACTTTCGATAGTATTAGGCTCAAATTGGGAAAAAACTTTCCACAAGTGCCTTGAATTTCTAAAGTCACCTTTTTAATTAGGCGTTGAGTTCTATTGGCTAAGTAGCCTTCTTAAATTAACTGAGATACCTCTGAGCGGCAACGTGGTGTGCGTATTTTGTCCGCAAAGCCCACTTCTCAAATCTTCTGAGCTTTTCATTCAAGGACACATGGTTCTTCGTGAGA
Organism: Ctenodactylus gundi; assembly: GCA_004027205.1. NCBI lineage: Eukaryota > Metazoa > Chordata > Mammalia > Rodentia > Ctenodactylidae > Ctenodactylus > Ctenodactylus gundi. The sequence goes on from PVKB01001409.1 coordinate 79,104, forward strand.
ACTTCAAGGTTACCAAAAACAATAATTTCACTGCCAATACAATATATGTCTTATCTCTCTATGCATGTATGTATGCATCTACATACCTTAGTATTATTTTCCCATTTTATTGATATATACATAAATGCAACATGTAAAGTTTACATTGATCTTGAGCATTTTGTGCACATACATACCATGGCAAAGTTACATATCTTTTTTCTCTCCCCTTCCAACCTTATCCTCACCCATTCCCCATATTCCCATTATTTCCCACATTAAGTTCCATGAAATAATTGAGTTCTGGGTTTCTCATAACAGAGAAACCATTCGATATTTCACCTTCTGCTTCTGACGCCCCTCACTAAGGATGATGGTCTCAAGTTCTACCTTAGTATTATTTTAACAAAATAAGACATAGGAAGAAAAAGTGACAATGTAAAGTGGGATTTACATTGACTCATACTTTGTCTCCTATAATCACTGTAAATTACTTTGAGTCCAATAATCTCTATAAAATTTTGGAATTGTTTGGATGACATAAATTTCTACTTTTTAGACTACTAATAATGGTGTTGACATTGCAGTGTTAGGCTTATACATACTTTATTAGAAAACTTTGATTATTTAGTGATTATTAACATAAACACAAAATAAAAATAATCATCATGTCCTGCAATCTCAACTTCAAAGTACATGGCATGTCTAAGTCTTTATGCCAGATATAAGTAAAATACATCAGAGCCCACTTCATAAAGATTTCTGAAGACATCAGTCATAAACTAGGCTGAAATTATTATTAGGGAAATAAATATAGCAACATAAAATCATATTTGCTCAGTTTTTCATCAGTTACACTTCATGATCCTTAAGATGGGTAGCTTTGCTTAAACAAGTTTTGCCTTATTTATAATTATGTTATGTGAAGGCCATGTGTGTCCAAATTAATAAGGGCCTTCTCTACCTGATCTTTAGTCTTTCATTGTGCTAGGCAAAAATAAGACACTCAACAGATATCTGACTGATTATAACTACATGTAGCTTAAGAAAATATACCCAGCATTTACTACCAAATTAAAGCAATAGAGCCTGTTAAATAGTCCATTGCAAGAGAAAAATCTATCATTTACTTAACCGAATATTAATACCAATTTCCTACTCAGATAAATGAATATTTATGCTCTATTTAAGACATGTTCAGAGTATTGAAACACTAAGGTACATTAAAACAATTAATTACAACACCGGCTGATGAACATAAACTTCTGTCCTCAGAATATAGCAAATATACCACAGTAAAACACACAATATTAATGGTTTTAAGTTTCCTATCAAAAGGAACAGACTGGCAGGTTGGATCAAAAGCAAACAAAAAGAAATATGTAATAAGTTGTGTCCTGCAAGAGAGGAAATACATAAAAAGACCATATGTCATGATCAAGCTGGCTTCCTCCCAGAGATGCAAGGATCATTCAACATATATACAACAATAAACATAATACACTCCACATTAAAAAGTCAGAATAAAAATTACATGGGCATCTCAAGAAATGCAGAGAAAGCCTTTGACAAAATTTATTATTCATTCATGATAGAAATATTGATAAAAGCAGGTACAGAAGTACCTAATCTCTGGCTGATAGAAGTCCTTTTCTCTAATGTCATGAACAAAACAGGGGTGCGAACTCTTACCACTTTCTTCAGCAAAATATTTGAAACCCTAGCCAGAGAAGTCAGGCAAGAGAATAAAGAAAAATGTATTGAAAAGGAAGAAGTTAAACTATTTGCTTTTGCAAATGACATGACAGTATATACCAACTGCATATTTTCAGAAAACTAGAAAAGACAATTCCAAATTTTATATGGAATGCGAAGAAACCCAAAATACCCCCAAGCATTCCTAAGCAACCACACAAATGTGGGTTGCATCACAATTCCAGATATTAACTTGAATTATGAAACAGTGCTCAAAAGTTATGATATTGTCACAAAAGCAGACAGATGGACCAATGGAACCGAATTGATGTGGAGACGACCTTAAGGTCTCTCAGCCATCTAATCTTCCACAAGGGGAGAAAAGTGCACTTGAGAGGAGATAAGCACTCTAAAAAACATTAGTAAAAGAACTGGCTGCCCACATCCAGAAGAATGAATCTTGACCCACACCTTTCATGCTATACTAATGTCAACACAAACAGATTCAATGTTCTTGATATTCAAACAGAAACACTAAACTTTCTGAAGGATAAAATAGGTAAAACTCCTGAAGAAAAGGAACAGGCAAGTACTTGTTCTATAGAACACCTGTGGCACGAGAAATAACACCAAGTATTAACAAGTGGGCTTCTACAAATTTAAAGAGTTTCTCTACAACAAAGAAAACAGTAAACGTACTGAAGAGAATTGACAAAATAACAAAAAACATGACCCTTACTCCTTACAGAAATGGCGAGTATCTAGAATAAACAAATAACTGATAGTATAGACTCCCCAGAATTAAAGATCCAATTCAAAATGAGCACTTGAAATGAAAAGGCTGCTCTCATAAGAAGCTTATCTGGCCATAAAATACATGAAAAAATGTTCGCTGTCTATAGTCATTAAAAAATGCACTTGGGGGTTGGAGGAATGGCTCAGCGGTTAAAGCGCTTGCCTAGCAAGTACCATGTCAAGTGTTAAGTACTCGAGTTTGTTTCCCCACAAACACATAAATTGGGTGTGGTGGCACACGCCTGTAATCCCAGCACTCGGAAGGCTGAGGCAGGAGGATTGCCATGAGTCCAAGGCCAGCCTGGGCTCCATAGTGAGTTCAGGACCAGCCTGGGCTACAGCCTGGGCAAGACCCTGTCTCAAAAAAAAAAAAAATGCACATCAAACAACATTGAGGTTTCATCTTGCCCCATTAAGAATGGCTACTATAACAAAAAAGCTCAAAGACCAGTAGATACTGCTGACAATGTGGGGAAAAGAGGAACTGTTTACATTGTTCATAGGACCATAACTGTAGAACCATTATGGAAGTCAACAAGGAGATTACCCAAAACACTGAGAACAGATTTTCCCTTTGTCCCAGGTTGCTTCTTCTGGGTTTCTTTCGAAAAGAGTTAAAAGAATAATGCAACAAAGATACATGTATTACCTATCTTTCTAGTAGCATATCACAGAATAGATAAATTTTCAAAGATGCTGAAATGCCCATCACCCAATCAATGGATTAAAAACAGGGAATATATAGACAATGGAGTACTACTCTGGCATAAATAAAGATACATTTGAGTCATTTTTAGGAAAATAAATGCACCTTGAGACTACTATGAATATTGAAGTGAATCAGACACAGATATTAAAAATATCACATAAGTTCTTAACATAAGAAGGCCAAAATACAAATCAATAATGGAGTCAAACAAGAGGCCAGGAAAGATATGGGGAGATAAAATTGTGGAGAGTAAAAAGGGAGGTGGGAGGGATTAGGAGACCAGGAACGTGGTGTGGAAGCGAATGTGAAGTCGTTGAGATACATAATTGCACCAATTCCATTAAGATGAATGTCATTATTTTACATCTCAAATACACACTAATAAAATAGTATCTGTTGTGGAAGACAACAAATTGTCTATCTAGCATACATTCGAGTACGTATCAAACAGTTGTAGCATTTGTTCCCTTTCAATCTGAGCCTTTTATGTTTTCTATCAAGTTTTCTCATGTCTAGTTTAAGAGGTAGACCTCAAATTCCAAGATTCTTTGATTCTATTTCTTTTCATTTGCTTCTTTCACCACTCAATAGGAAGCAGTTGTATAGAAAACAAGAAATAACAAAAAGAGATCGATTCCCTAATTTTTAGGTCAACTTCTAGTCAACAGTGATTATCTATCCACACAACATATAAATGTATTTTTATTCTTATTTTATTGATTCAACATGTTTAGGTATGAACATATTTTGATATTACTTTTTTTAAAAAATATTAATTCAATTTACCATTCATATTGAAAATATGATATGCAGCTTACATATATTAATATGAGAAATATATTAATAACTCATCTGTTTTCTGGATTTTAGTCAATAAGAAAGCAGCATTGTCCTTAAAGTAATCATTAAAATACTTCATTAATATAATTTTAGAACACATTATTCAGTCTATTTTTCCTTTTCAGGGCAGACTTTAGGACAGATTGCCTGCTCATACTTTGTGTTGCATTCTGTTTTGAATTAAAAGTTCAGAAAATATTCAATTTCAGAAAGAATAGTAAATATTAGAGCTGATATGAGGAATAATTCAGAACAACGTCCACTTGTACAGAAAGAAATATAACCCTAGATTTTCAAAAGTAGTATAATATGACCAAGAATAACAACAAAGATAATTCAACAGTCTTTCAATTCCTTGGTTTTTTTTTCCTTTGACATATTAGCTAAATGATGACAATCTGCATCATTTTGATAATTTGACCTTAAAAATCAATTAACTTAACGTGAAAATTAAATTGCAGCAAATACCAAAGTTGTTTATTAATTTAGTCTATGAAATAAAGCAAAACAATATATATTTATACCGCAATTAAAATTCTTAATCACAAAATTTATATATGCCCGCTCCCTGGAAGGAGTATAAAGTTTTAAGTGGAGTTGTGTCTTTTACTTAAACTCTATAATCTTTCCACTCGGGGCATAATACGCTTCAAATCTTGTAAGCCACATTAATCCACTCTGAAATCACTTTCTTTTCTTCAGAAGCCACACTCACTCTTTCAAATCAATTGGAGAACATTTAGAAACTGAATTGATCTTGATTTTCATTCAACTAAATGAGTGTAAAAACTCATGTTGGCATTCTGTAAGGTGCCATAAAATTTGTCACCAGGTACTTTGTGACTCAGTTGTCCTAGGGTCAGGAGAATTAAAAATTACTATGTTCTGGTTTCTGGCCTTTTTGCCTGTAGTTACACTAATTGATTATCAATATGGAGCGAAATGCTTACAGTTCTTCATCATAAGACACCAAACCAGAGTCAGAGATATTAAAAATAACACTTTAGAAAGAAAGAAATCAAGTAGTAGGCTGATTTCATCAAGTACCCACAAAGTCCTTAGTTTAAGAAATATCTTTCCATTTCAGAAGTTAAGCATGATTCTTTGAAGATGCATATCAATACAGGACACATGATTCTCGACCCAACTTTTACGTCTTGGACCTAAATTTCATCCCTAAGAAAAATAGCCTAGTGGAGAATTTGATGCTAAGCTCTCTCATAGAATAGTTTTTTTAACTTGATTTTTACAGCTAAATTTTTTCCCTGAAATATAACTTTAAGTAAAGACTACACTGAAGATAACAAATAAGAAGCTTTAAAAAATTACTATTTCCCACAAATTTTTATTAATTGACATATTAAGATATCTATTTTTCTAACAATTTTTAGAATTTCCATGCAATCATTGGAATACTAAATTGTTCCCTATTCTTGTTCTTCACGACGTCTTTATTTTTTGTCAAGACAAAAATAGAACTCATTATGTAGTCCAGAGTGGCCTCAAACTCATGGAATTCCTCCTGTCTCAGCTTCTTGAGTGCTGGGATGACAGGCATGGGCCACCATGTCCATCAACTTTTAAAATATTTTGTGTCTCAATGAATTCGCGGTACTTCATGCATTTTTGCAATAGTTTTATTTATTCTTTCTTTAATTATTTGATAATTGTACTGATGAATCCCAGAAAAGACAGCATTCTGCAGAAAACATTTTTAGTGAATCCTAAATTCTTTCCTTTGTTCACATGAACAAACTTGCAATTTTACATCTATTTTCCTACACAAATATTAAAAGCTATTCAGGAGTCTTAAGTTTCCTTAACAAAAATTGTCTGTGTGACATAGGCTTTAAGAACCTCATAAGACTGAAAAAAATCATCGGTCTTTCCATGTTAAAGGCATTTAAAAATAATTTATGGGATACATAATTTTGAAAGTAGTACCTTAATAATGTAATTTTTACAAATTGTTTCTTGACTTCTAGAGAAGATATTCACATCAATATCATTTTTCTCACATATCATATTACTTTTTTCCAAAAAAAGTTTCTTTTTTATGATGTGACTCAAGAGATATTATAAAATGTTGGCTGTGACTCAGTCTGAATTCAACATCATTAACGTAGTCTCTAAGTACATTTCAAGACTGTTGATAGAAATTCTAATCAAAAATGAATAAAGGAAACTGCAATCTCGTGTGTAAACACTGTCAGGTTGAGAGGAGCTTCCTGGGTTCCTTTACTTAATATTTACAAGCATTGAGATTAACTTTCTCTTATGCTTTTCTTGCAAACACACACACATAAAACAGAATAATTCTTAAGAAATATCAAACTGTATTAATCTGTTTTTACCAGGAAGATGTTTTATTTCATGCACTGTGCCACTATACTTTGTCTTGTGATGTTGTAAAAAACTGACACGTAAATGTCAATCTTAAAAAAATCTTAAATATTTAAATTTTTGTCTACTTACTTGAATTTTTATACTACCATTTTCATATAACGTTGGCTTTTGAGAAATATACTAATTTCACTTGTAATTTTGGCAACAGCTATTTTATTAAACTCAGATGATTATTTCAAATTGTATGCAACATGAATTTGGCATATGACCCAAGCAAGTTTACAGAATACATACAGAAACTAAGTTTCAATGAATGCTGTCACTAATGAAGAAAATTAGCTGGAGAAATTATTCCTCACTCTAATATTTAAGAGTTATGTTTTAAGATGGCATTTAAAAATTCAAAAGACTTCAAAATGAGCATTTCTAAGGTATAATTATGTTGCAAATTTTTTTCTGTGTAGTTAGTAGTTGTCTCAGCAAGCACTAGAAAATCTCTTAAAATAAACTCAGTTGTAGAAATTATAGTGATTAGTATAGTGAATTACAATTTTTGTGTGTTTGAGTGTGTATGTGTGTGTGTGTGTGTGTGTGTGTGTGTGATTGTGTAAGGATACTGTTTTCTTCTGCTGAATACATAACATACTAAGATACTTGTTTTGATCATTTTTCTTAAAAGCAACACATTTTCGTAAAGTCAAATTATTTTCACTAAAAAATAAGCCAAGTGATAATCATTTCTCTTGATTAATCTTTCAGTTCTGCTATAGAAACCTTAAGGGTACATTTCAACATAAAATGTTCACTTTTAATGAAACAAGTCACATACACAATTTTTTGCGTTACAAATATCATAATCATGCTTATTTTCATTGTTTGATTTCATAGATTAAACAAAAGTTTCTAAAACAGAAACAAAGAATGAGAGAACTGAAAAAAAAAAATCAAGTTTTATGAAGCCTTTTTCCTAACTTCAACATTTAAAACAAATCTAGAAAAAAATCACAAAGTTTGCAGAGCAAAACTCTAGGATAACATTTCAGATATTATATTGAAATGACTACTAAATGTTAAGCCCACATATGTTGTGGTGAACTATCCCCACCAATTCTGTGGCTCATTCTCTAAATACAGAACTGTACTAAATAACAAGAATACTTATTAAACATGCCAATTTTACATTTACATACATGTAATTAAATGCGTGTGTGTGTTTGTGTGTGTGTGCAGTTAAAAATTCAACAACAGAATTAGCGGATTTTTATGAAGAAGTATTTCATCACTATCTATCTTTGAAATTCTTTTGAGGAGAGAAGATAAAAAGCAGAACACGTTTTCAAGAACAATTTATTATGTCAAATTGTCTGCAAATGTATAATATATATGTATATATTGTTATGTATATATTAGTTACATGCATGATGACACTGAAATGATTCCACAGCCTCATGTTTATGTAGTAAATTCAAGTAAATGGCACTTTTAGCTAATTTACAACAGGTTTTGAAATAAAGAGCTTTTACTGTGTCCAGTTGAGCATGCATGGTAAATACAAAATTTAAGTTACTTATTCTATTCAAATTCAGCAATTAAACCACATAATTATGTTGAGATCTACTTACTGCTGTGATTTCATTAATATACAATATATTCTGTGTAGGTTTCACCCAACCACCACCCACAACCAAAGCTAAAACAGCATTCTTATAGCTAGAAGGATCAATAAAAGTTAACACTACTGCATCTAAATGTGTCAGTTACTATAGAATCAATCACATACAATGTAAAATCTACCTTACTTATTTTATTAAGTTCTAATTTCACACCAAATAAAAGTCCAGTTACAGGTTTACATTTTAAAAAGTGTATCAACAGCTACTTTAATTTTGAATAAATTAATACGAATAATAGAAATTCAGGGTTTTTGTATAAACTGATATCATCACACATTTTAGGTGCTTGCAATTGTTTTACCCAAGGATAAATTTTAATATGAAAAAAATCTAAACCCTGGATGAATTCATGCTATTATATTAAGCTGATGATTACTTTAATGGTATTTTTACTTCAATTTGTTTCCAATTATTCAGAACAAATAATTTCTAGAAGTAAAATTAATAAAATCTATGGACATAACTCATTGCATGCAAATGGATGTATTTTATGCATGGTCACATTCTTGTCAGGTACAGCTGAGTGTAAAGTAACTCACCAATATGCATAATAACTTTCAGATTTTATAAAGAAATAGAATGTTTAAGACCTTGTAATAGCAATCAAGGACAATATGCTGAAAGGGAAGAAATGAAAGTATCTAAATTCAGTTGCAGACCTGATGCCCATAAATCATTTTAACAATTAGATGTTAAATCAAAATGGCTACATTTATTCTAGGGAATAACACTCAAACTTCATTTTTAATGCTAGCTAGTGTGCCAAATGGTGTCACAGGTGTGCCAAAAAGGAAAACACAGTGAAAACTTTAAGGAAAATAATTATAAATTCTCCACATGTGTATATTTCCTTGATATAAGAAAATTAAATCCACTGTGCTTTCAATTTTGCCTTAATACTTTTTCTGAATATTTGACTTTATAACTTGTCGGTTTAAAAAGTTTGAAGTGGGTCTTAATGTCTGTGCATATTTCAGAAGCAAATATGTAGATATAGCCTTGTCTATTTCTAGTAGCTTAGATCTAATCTAAACAAAATCAAACCCTGATTGAATAGAAAATTATAGTAGCTCAGTCTAGTGTATGCAAAATATTATGAAGAAATTAAATTAAGTTCTTGTGCTGTGAACATTTTTGTATTGGATAGCTATTTGCCTATGATTGTAAATTAATTGACAAGAAATTTTTATCTCAACCAACTCTCTGAGTTTCTTTAGTCTTACCCATCATTTCTAATAATTTTATAAACTTATTTTATAAATATGCTTAGATATTAAACCAGTTTCTGAAAATTAATTTCAACTACCAATATATGGAAATATAAAGACCTCAGTAGACTTAATATCTGATCAAAAATATTCAATATTGGAAAGATAAAATAAATTCCCAATCTGAAAACTATTGGAAGTGTGTGTGTGTGTGTGTGTGTGTGTGTGTGTGTGTAGCTTGGAAATTATTTTTGCATTATTTCAAAGTTTTCAAGTTCTTGCTATGATGAATACCATTTTTCTATCTATAGTACTTTCCAACCAATCTTTATATAATATTTATACCTCACAGTAATCAAACCTTCAATAATTACCCTTACCAACTATTTTGAACAAAAATTCCCTAACTCTCTATTTTAAAATAAAAAAATAGAATCCCGAGAAAGTACTTATACTTCAAAATGTTTAAGTCCTGCCAGGTATATCTTTAATATTAGACAAATTACTCCACAGTTCACAGATACGAGAATCGCCATGGCGTGTACACAACTCCTGACAGTAATCTCGTGAGACTCTAACTTTCTATCTCATTTTCTTTAAGTTCAGTTCCCTTTCATTCCATCTTGCTGCCTTTGACTCTTTAGGCAATCTCCAAAATCAAGATATTTCCAGTTGCAGTTATTTTTCTAACTTCAAAATTGAGTTATAGTATGATCTAACTAAATTTCTTCTCTTTGTTAACCAGAACTTCGACCACAGCTAATATACGTGATATTCATGTTCACTTCATTTTCAAACAGTGTTTCCTTTAGAATCTAATTACACTTTGAGTAGGACTGAGTCCTCTATGGACCTTTCTGTTCTTGTTAGTGTTTTCTTGGTAATTTATCACTTTTATGCTGCTCATGGATATACAAAGCATTGCCTCAGATAACAATTGATTTCAATGTCTTGCAGCAATTAATTTCCACTCGGAAATCAAGATCACTAATTTTATCCAGTACAATAATATCTTTCTTACCTCATTTGTTCTATGGTGTGAGGTATCTCATTGTTAGGAGGCAGTCTTAAGTTTTAACTAGGAAAAATCAATTTTCCCTTGTAGACTTGTAGAAATAGTCTTCTCTAAAATTCTAAGTAGAGCTCATAAAAGTGGAAAAAACTATAATTCAATAGTTAATGTTAATATTCAGCAACATTATTTTCATTTTTACTCTTCCTGACACTTGTACATTTTGGAAGTAATAGCATTATACTTTGCTTGCTGGTTGAAGCATATAGTGGATATATTAGGTTCCCAACATATTGTACAGAACAGTGCCATCATGCAATCTTCAGCAGGGTACGTCACCAGTCTACTAGTCTACTAGTGTGATTGTAAGCAAATTCCACAGGTATGACCCCATTGCTGCATGTTTTCTGCTATGGAAATGAATTATGTGACTAAAAGTGTTAGAAGGCAAAATACTGTGATGGAGTGAGTAGCGTAATACATAAGTCTGTAAGATTCTTTTTGCTGACTTGCTCTAAATTACAAGCCTTGCCCATTAGCATATGCTTGTTTAGATAGCACATTTAATATAGTACAAAATGTCTTTGTAACCCAAGCTGCCTCATCAAGCAGTGTTTATTGGTAGGTGGACCAAAGTTCAGGGACTTATTTTAGGATCCAGCTCATTAGACTCCTGGAAATATAACTAGATTGGATTGCCATTAAAAATCACGGGGTTAATTTCCCAATCCTATTTTTTTTCACTTTCAGCAGGTTTGCTCTGATGGACATACATTATCAATAAAACAAAATAGTGTAATATTGGGAGACCTTCAGAGCCTCTCCAGATTATGGAATGGAATGAGAAATACCAGACTTCTGAGGCAAATTGTGAATGAATATCATTCAACCTGTCAGATAAAGTAGACACCTTTATTGTAGTTCCAGTGAAATTTTATAAAGAAAAGATTCCATATAAATAACTGAATATTAGGTGCCAGGGATATACCACTGGAATAGGACCTGAAATAAAAATCTGTAGTCTTGCTTTTAAAAAAAATCTATGATTTACACATGAAAAAAAAAAAACAGAAACAAAAAGTTAGCATCATAGGCTTTACCATGCTGAATATTTCAAATACTTGATGCACAATTCTAAAGAGATGAAAAATTACTTTTACATTATTAGCTTAATGAGAAGGAAGCAGTCTGTGCTCTCCAATTCATCTGCCAACTAGTTATCTCAATGAATGTTCTCCATATCTTATAATATTTTCTTATGAGATAGAATACGATGAGTATGTGTGCAAATCACACATAATAAATGCACTTTAATGTTTTTAATCTCCTCAAGCTTCTGAGTTCCGGCTTCCAAGCTATGCATATTAACTTTATTAATCATAGTCCATAATCAAATTGAAATGTAAGTCAACTGAACATGTAAACAATTCAAAGCTAGATGACCTAACAATAAATCCAGAGATTCTGGTAAACATGTCTGTGTTAATAAATGTAGCCAAAAATGATGATATAGTTCCTCCTTTAAATACAGTATCATAAAAAATCATTTTACACGGATTTCTTATAATTCTTCCGATATTAAATAACATACAATTTCAGTTTTGAGTACCTACACAGTTTTCTCTTGTATTCAGCAGTTACTGCTTGTCCAGCTAGAAGATGCTATGGTATATCCTAGATATAAATTTAATGAAAAAGTAAAATTTCTCATAGGAAATAATATTTAGAACCAATTACTGCTGTTTTTCTAAGCCATGGAGGGAGGAGTCGATTCACTCATACAAGTAAAAGTTGTCTCTAATTCACACCTTAACTCAAAATTTTAAAATTATGTTTCTTGCTAAAACCCTGAACTTTATATGAGGCTTGATAGTAAATCTGATTAAGGAATATTGTAATTCTACAAATAAAGTTACATTAAAATATTTACCAGAGTCAGACTTAGTGTCTAAGAGAAATAATCTTTTAGAAATATCACAGACACACACCTAGCCTCTGACTATAATTTGAAGTGATGGTTTAATGACCTCTAGCAGGGCATGTTCTTTCTGTCAGTGTTCCAGAGCAGCGAAAATACATCCCACATGATAGTCTGTGTAGTCAATATCAGCACCACACAGTGAAACACGGCGGCTGCCTGGTTCCCCGAGGCACTTGCTTGAACAGACACTCTGTCACAATTAGTAGTAGGTGAAAGTTTGACTAATCGTGGTGTCACTTCTGTTACAGATTACTAGTATTCTGTTTCCAAATTGTGAGGGAATTAGCTCAGTGTTTAAGCACAAGGACAGATTCCCACAAAATTATCACTTCATATTTTACTTTCTGAATCTTAGCATGGCATTTAGTACCAATGTCTGTTACTGTCAAGAGTCAGTCACAAGAAAGGAAATGCAGCAGTTAGTTGAACATAGATTTGAAAAGAATGAATTGCCAATCAAGTATAAAATTGTTACCCAGCTAAATTAACAGTCAAAAAATAAACTATCGCAGAAGAACAGAACCAATTACAAAAGGGTAGCCACCATACATAGGCTTGGAGCAAATGAAAGAGGACAGCCTCCTTAAAATTTAGATATTTGCATAGGGATCAAATATGATTACGTTAACTTCATTGTCTTGGAAGCCGCAAGAAAGATTAGAAAAGCACGCGTCTGGGCGTGTCTTGGTGGCTGACAGAGTGCAAGGCGCTGGCCACTAGATCTGGTCTTTTAACCCTTCCTCTTCGGCTGTTTCTCTGCTGCAGTTCAGCTGTGTTCTGAACCTCTGTGCCTTTGTTGTCCTGCTGCCTTGATGTTTCACCCTCAGTGCCAGCCAGTCACGGACTCCCGAACCTCCTGAAAATACGAGCAAAGCAAAACCTCTCTTGATTCAGGTTGTCGATATCAGATATTGTGTTCAAGCAACAGTAATGTTGACTACAGTTTGCCAAAGAACACTGCAATGCTGACCCTCAGGTTTCTGAGGGCGCATTTGGGCTGCTGTGTGTATCTCTTTCTTGAAGGAGTGTTCCCTTGGCATTGGTGTCTAGATGTTCATAGAGCAAGTTTCTGTCCTCACAGGAGTTTAATAAGGCCGGTAAGGGCAAGTGATAGAAGACTCAACTGAAGAAGCAGGTGCTTCTGGGGTGAAAAACTTGTAGGAGTAATTAGAATAGAGTGTCATTTATTATTTTAAGAAAATACACAAGGAACAAAACAGGGAACAGTAAATGCTTTCTAGAACCTAAGAGTCTCCCTACAGCATACAGCGATGGTTGAACTTGGAAAAGATCCAGATAACAAGAACTAGCAGTCTCTCCACAAAGATTATAAAAATATTGACATGAATACGAGAGGTATTATAACTTTACAACAACTAAAGAAAATATTTTCAAGTGTTTGTGGGTTTTTTCTCTTTTTCCCATTATTGATATAACGTTATGAAAGACATAATGCTTACATTGAACTTGAGTATTTTTGTGTACATATATATCACGTCAAAATTATGAGCACTCCCCCTCTGCTTTTGGCTCTCCTCTCCCCACTCGTTCCCACAAACCCCCCACCTATGTCTAGGAAATGACTGTGCTCTGGATTTTTCATGTGGTTGGATGAAAACTTGCTCTAAATGATTCATTTCTATCTCATAGTCTTAGAAACAACCTAGCTATTGGCTGAGGATTGAAATATTATTTTTCATGAGTGTATTTGAGCTTGTCCAGAAATTCTATGTGATTGGACATAACTCATGCCAAAAGATTGGAAAAGAATTTTGTTATTATTATAAAACTAATGTGAGGAAATCAGTGGGAGGAAAATGTATTTCATTTAGGGGAAAGGGAGAAATACTCACAAACAAATAAATATGGGCAGTAATGCAAGCACCCAGCACAGACAGTGACATTTCTGACTGTGAAAGTCTGCACATAAATTTCTTATTGCACCTAACTGTTGACATACAGCGAAGATAAAATATTAACAATAATAATTATGCTCTGCTTGTGCTTAATGCCTATCAACAAAGCTATAATTTTTAACTCCCTCAAGTTTCTTTCCAATTGAAGAAGTAAATTTAGTATATAAAAAAGAAAATATCTTGGTATCTCCTGCAAGTTTTCTAAATAATAAAAGACTCACTAAAACTTCAGTAAATTGTGAAGATGCATTTCCCTATTTGTGTTGAAGACTAATGTGTAAGAAAACTTGTGCTTGTTTTGTTTCTTGTCATTTATTGATGTCTTTGAACAAGGATGTAAACTAATGAAACAATAAAATATACTTTAGAAAGAGTAATAAAAACTTTCTTTTACATATTAGCATATATCAGTTAGGTTCCAGTCATGATTCTGTATCTGTTATAATGAATTGAGAAGGGAAATTTCATAATACATAAATTTGTTACTAAGGAAAATTAAGTATTAAGACTTAAACAAAATTCTGAGAAAAACCAGAAAACCCAATTAAACAGATAATAATCTAGGATGCAGAACATGGGCAAAAAAAAAAAAAAATCACACCCACCCTCAGTTGGCCAGGCTGATATTCAAACATTTCCTGAGAAATATATTCAATGAATTTGGCAGGGTATTTACACAAGAGGAAGTTAGACGAAAGAAGATATTTAGTGTAGCTGCCTGATAATCAACAGCCGGTTCTGGGTGACTGCAACTGCTGTGGAAGCAGCTGCCCAGTAAGGCAGGAAGCCAGGGAGTGGCACGGGGACAGTAAACCCGCAGAACCACGGGAGCAGTTCTAGGCATTCTGTACAAGAGCTTCTGGCTTACTGCACAGAGGAAGGACAACTGGAAGATTTACACACCTTACTGCAGGTGCAGACAACAGATCAAAGGGGGAGATTTAGAGCTGAGAGACGGTGGTGTGTTTGTTGTCAATGTTTATATATGTATACTTAACTCAAATAAAAATAAATGAGGAATCAATGCACAAACTCACTAATGGATTATGTCATGGGCTCAAAACTATCTCAATAAATAATCAATTTCATTTCCAAAGTCATGAAGTAGGGCTCAGGGATTATATGGTATCATTTTTACAACAGATGTCAAATTACTTTCTCTAGCAACACTACCATAACCAGGAAACTTTTTACAGAGAAAATTCGTGTGCTCCATCTTTGACATCAGTAATAAGTAACTATAGCCCATGTATTTTGCTCTTAGAGGAATTTTATTCTGTTCTAAAGTTTGAGAACCTTTATTTTATGCATACCACCTTGATTTTCAATAGCTTTTGCTTTGTATGTTCCCGGGAATGTCTTAAGAGCATGCATAGATATGAAAATTAAATAAAAGTATGATTTTCTGTATTGCAATTAAGAAGCTATGAATCAGACCAAAAATGTTTCATTTCACATGACGTTAATGTCATGTGTTTCAGACTGGAGAAGATACAGAAAATTAAGAGACATGAACAAGAGTGAGTGAGCAAAGGAGAGAAAGTAAACCATCAGTTTAAAAGCATACAACGATTATTTGAAAGGGAAAACTTCCAATAAAATATTAGAAATATCATGTGAAGTTAACACAGTGCTCAATCTGTAGATGATAAGGAACACTATATTTAAAAATATTAATTTTGTTCAAACCTTGGACTTGGGAGGTCTTGCCATTTATTTGTAAATTCTATTGATATTCCACAGTAGTCAATTTCCAGAAGTTTTACATTCTTAAATGCATCATTAGCGGAGATGCTTGGTAAATGAGATCGTTCCCTTGATTTTTTCTTTTTTTTTTAAGTTTTGTTTAGTTACTAATGTACATAAATTCTCATTTCATGCATGAGTTTTCTATCATGGAATATTTTCTAATTGTTCAGTACTTATAACAGGGATTAGATAATTATAATTGTGTTCATACTTGCTCTGGAAATGTATGCTAAATAAGGGGATGAGTATAGAAATCTTGCCTTTTTCAGATCCTAGAGAAAGGCCTTTGATTTTGCACTATGAATTATAATATATTATGTATGAACTTTATTTTGTTGAAGTGAATTCTTTTTGTATCTAAATTGTTATGAGAACAGCGGGCATAGTTAGCAGGTAAAGCACTTGGCTGGCAAAGAAAAGGCCACAGGTATGATTCCCAGAACCATGGGTACGATTCCCCAGAACCACATCAACTGGGTCCTGTGCTGCACACCTGTAATCTCTGCACTCAAGAGGCAAAGGCAAGAGAATGGCTTTGTGTTCAGGTTCAGCCTGCACCACATAGTGGGTTCAGAACCGGCTTGGGCTACAGAGAAAAACCCTGTCTCATAATAAACAAACAAATAAATAAATAAATAGTTTTATCATGAATATAAGTTAAAATCTATCATAATATTTTGTCACCTAGTAAAAATTATATGATTGTTCTCTCCTGTGCTGTAACTGCGATGTGTCCCATTTATTGTTTTATGTGTACATATATGTGTATGCCAAAAATATAATGTGTTATTGAACTTGGTTTATTAGTATCATACTGATAATTTCTGCATGCTTGTACATCATGCGTTTTGGCTAGATGTTTTCTTTTCTTTTTGTGAACTTTTCTGTATTTTATATAATGAAAATGCGAGCTTTGGGAGATAGATTTGAAAGTATTTCCTGCTCTTTAATTGTTACAAGGATTTTAGAAGAAATGGATTTAATTTTTCTTGAAATAGTTGGTAAAATTCAGCCATGAACTGATGTTCTGTTCTGGAGATTGTTATTATTCAATTTCCTTGCTTGCTATTGACAGATTTGAATTTTCTACTTCTTCCTGGTTCGTTCTTCATAAGTTGAATTTGTATATATTTGGTATATTTAGTATCCAGTATAACATTTTTTTTTTGATTTGAATGCCTCGCCTTATTTAGTTAATCTGGCAAGAGTTATCTTTCCAAGATATTCACTCACATTTTCACTTTTTTGTATAGTTTTTCTTTTACCTCTTTCATAAATTTCTGCTTTGATTTTTTTTTTTTTCCAGACAGGGTCTCACTCTGTAGCACAGGCTCGTCCTGAAGTCATTATGTCACCAAGGCTAACCTTGGGCTCATAGAAATCCTCGTGTCTCAGCATTCCCAAGTGCTTGGACTACAGGTGTAAACCACCATGCCAGGTTTATTTGGTGTTGAGAAACTGAACTCAGGACCTTGCACTTGCAAGGTAAGTGCTTTAATCACTGTGCTATTCCTCCACCCCTCTGCCTTGATCTTTATTGCTTCCTTCCTTATACTAAACGTGGGCTTATTTTATTCTTATTTCTCCAGGCCCTTGATGTGTTATTCAGGTAATTTATTTGAGATATGTATTATTTTTAAAACTTAGCATTTACTGAGCGAACTTCTTCTGTCGTCAATAGCCAGGTCAAAGCAGAGGCCCACCAGGACAAATTATAAGTACAGCAGCAAGAGACTTTGGAGTGAAAGTTCATTGCCCACATGACTTAAGTCTAATTAACAAGTCGGGTGTAAGATGTGAAGGAAAAACCACAAGGTCTCAGGCAGAGAGAGTAGACAGAAGGGGTTAAAAGGCATAAAAGGGATATTTAAAAGAAGGCACAGGAGATAAAAAGGGAATAAACAAGGGTTGGCTATGGAGTGAGCAGAATTCTTATGTAGTGTGGCTGGATCCGCTATCAAAGCCCTTGTCTTCAAATTTTAATAATGTATTACTGATTATCTACAGTTTCAGAGTCAACAAAAGAAATGTATTAGATGTAACTATTTTACATTTTTAATGTACAAATTAACACGCTAATGAAACCTTAGATAAATTGAAAAGTATAGTGAATGATTTTAACCTATGTATATAAAAATGAATCTCAACATACAAATTACTACCTGTCACCTCACTTTGATAGTGAGCATTCTTATCAAAGCAACGAGGGGCATAGAAATGCCCGCCTCATCTGCCCGTTAGTGAGAGCAATCAGAGAATTCTTCCCTCACAATATTCACTTCTCATTTCTAGGTAATGATAGTTTTGGACAAATTTCCCCTTGAGTACTTCAGACTATTATCCATTCTGTTGAAAGTGCCCGCAGGGCTGGGACTAAATCTGTTTTGTTTACATCATGCAACATTTAATTAAGGCTGCCATCAACATGATTTCAAGTTACCAAATGAAAGCACATAGCTGCTCTGGCCTCAGACACGTCTTTAGTCCCACAGAGATGATGCAGAGAAGCTGAGGTAGGGTAGACGCCACGAGCTCTGTGTACTCGTATACCAGCTGACGAGCCCTTGACTTTGGAATGGATTCTTAGCATACATATATATCTTTTGCGTTTGAAAATGTTATTCTTATTATTCTGCACCACAAAAACAATCTGTCAAAAGCCCATACACAAGGCACTTTTGCTCCTGTATCTGTTTAATATCTAGACATCATCAAAAAGGTCACTTATTACAAACTCTATCAATATCTGTGCTAATATGATGCACAGAGGTATGAAGGATCTATGGAGGAGCACTTCCTGATGCTGGCATGGTGGCAATATTTATGGTCATATATGAAAAATGATTGCATGTATTATGACAATGATCTTTTAAAAAATATTTTACAAAGATAAATGATTTATAAGCACCCTAAAACCAGTAGATGAATTTAATAGTAACACACACACACACACACACACACACACACACAGAGTGTGTGTGTGTGTGTGTGTGTGTGTGTGTTTGTATATGTATATACAAATCAATGTTTAAAACTAATTCCTAGAGAGACACTCCTGTCTCTGGATACAAGAATTTAATTCATGAACACTTTTACAACAATACAGATTTCATATAACTAAGTTATTTTAATGAAACATACAGAAGTGATTTTTGTATTTATGTAGAACAATTACACAAATAATCAAGACACTTATCAAAAAGAAAAAAAGGGAAACAATATTAGTGGACATCAAAATTTACATTAAAATATAATACTTCAGGTAGCTTTGGTTTATAACGATACAAATAAATATATGGTACAAACAATTAATTCTTCAGTCAATATATAGTGTGTCCCAAGTTTTTGTTAATTTTTTTGAATGTATGATGACTTTTGGGATATCCTTCATATTTAGTGTTTGCTTGATTTCTCATAATATAATATTTCTTTATTTTTATGGCAAATTAATCTCAAACAAGTTTTATAGAGAGTTTTATATTTTAATATAAATATATAATATATAAAGTAACTTTTGGACAATACATACATACTGTTTGTATTAGACACACAGAGTCAATCATCATATTGAAGTGTGGTAGGTATTGAGTCCACATAGTAACAGCCTCAACAGAATAAACACAAAATTTATACCTAGATAGAGGAAAACTCCCAAATGCAAAGCTTCTCTTAACCTCCAGTCCCTGAGGTTTAATCTCAGAAATATATGCTTAAGTGAACAATCTCTAATTGTCATTTATGGAAAGAGATCCTGTTGTGGTAAATAGAACTCCAATGGATAGACTCTGCCTATATTGCTGCATAGTTTTACCATCAAAGGAAAGGCGACGCCTAGAATGCTCGATGAGTTCTTTCTGGTTAAAAGTAACTTCTTTAAAAAAGTGAGGTTACTGAATGCAAACTGTACACTTACCAAAGGTAGGCTAAATTTTAAATTACTAAATATTTTTGTGCAATAAATTATTCCACTACATACACATAGCATTTTAAGAAACTATGATATTTATTCTCTTATTTTTGTAGATAAGAACGCAGAGTATGTCTTAGTTATATTATTATGTTCAGAATCTCAGATTTAAGAAGATTTTTAAAAGGAACACAAGAGGCTGCACTCATGTCAAGGCTGAAATGCACAAGATTCATCTCAGAGTCACCCAACTATTGGAGTAAAATTCAAAGGTTCACAAGTCACTACTCTTGGGTTCTCTGATGAATTTCCTCTGAGATTTTTACTCCCCGGAAACCTCCATAGTCTGGCCCACATAAGCTTCACTTTCTCCTTTGGAATGATGACAAAAACTTTCGTCACATATTAGTCAAATCAGAGTGAGGAAGCAAGGAGATCATCTTGCCCCCTACCCTTCCAAGTCCTTTTCCTCCTTCGTTAAGGTTCACAGGACAGCGAATGAACCTACTGGAAATCCAAGAGAAACTGTTGTACCCATCAGGGGCCTCAGGCAACTGATAGAAACGCTGCTGCCCAAGCTGAGAGGGAGGGCAACCTGGAGCCGGCGGTGCGCCAAGTCAGAAAAAGGATGGAGCCAGAAATCCTAAAACGGCACACTGTTCTAACATAATCTCTTCAACGTGAAATTCAACTGGATGCCGTGAAATTCTCACATGTTCCAGACACAGGATAACTACGCAAATGGAAAAAAAAAATGTATGCTTGTGTTCATAACTCAGAACATGTGAAGTCGGAGAAATCCATCATGATTGGATTTGGTTGACTTTGTCACTTCAAGCTCCGATGGAGATAGTTCCTTGCCCACAAAACTTTAAAGGAAATCATAGGATTGGCTCCAAAGATGGAATTATAATAGCCTCTGAAGTTACATTATGGCA
The DNA here is from genome assembly GCA_004027205.1 of Ctenodactylus gundi. Lineage (NCBI taxonomy): Eukaryota > Metazoa > Chordata > Mammalia > Rodentia > Ctenodactylidae > Ctenodactylus > Ctenodactylus gundi. The sequence goes on from PVKB01001409.1 coordinate 99,852, forward strand.
TGTAAATAAACATTGCTCAAAACAGCTGCTGCCCTTGTAAAACAGCTGCTTTATATAATTAAATAAGTCAGCCGCTTCAATGAACAGAATAAGACAAGAGGAGCACAGCAACAACAAACTCCCACACTAAGAATGACACGATGCATCCACATTGTCAGGCTTGAAGATGTACACGATCATTAACATCTTCCAATGTGCGTGACTTCTCTGTACTCTGTGATGGTGGTCTAAATTTTTTATACTATCATGAAAAAATATGAAATGGACACCTAAAATGAAAGTGTCCCAATGCTCCATTGGGTTGGGATAATACAACTAGCATTCTCTTCATGTTGTATAAGTCCTGTGTGATGATCTTCCGAGCATACACGGACATCAGTGTGATCAGAGGTGATAAGTAATGTGTGTTAGCAGAAAGATTCAACACAACAGAGGCTGGATTTGCTCTTATACTTTCCTTCTGAATGTCTGGACATTTTATTCCACACCTTGGTTACTCACATGTTGACTCTTAAAAAAAATCTGTTTAAAGAGAAACAAGATTTGCTGCTGTTTAAAAAAAAAAAGTAGATTAAATGTGGATTCTGCACAACCCAACTCATAGGTTTATTTACCAAATTGCTGTATTTCTTCAGAAATTGCACACGACTTTCACACAGTTAATATTTATTGTGCAATGACTTCCAGCAAAGATACAGATGGGGTTATTTAAATCTCATCAAAAGTACATTTAAAAATTAGGAACATTGTCAATAAATAAACTGGAGGGAAAATGTATGCTAAAATAAACTTAGCAGTAGATTTTTCTTGTACCTTAAGAGCAACTCCAGTGAGCACCATATGGTTTAGTTTATAGAATAAGATATGTAATGCGATTCATGCCACTAGTATTTCTACAGTTCAGGGTTATGATTTAATAAAAGCATATGTCTGTACATGTGTATGTTTCCAAAAATGTTAGATACATACATGACAATGTGTTAATTAAAGGAGAGACTAGAATTTACATATCAATCAGGTCTCAACTTCTTAAAAATTGCTCATGTTTTAAGTTTTTAATTTCTTTTTATATTTGTCTGAGCTTAAGTCAATGGATTACATTATTTTACATAAGAAAAATAAGTTTAATGTTATAAAGTGCTGTAATATCCTATAAAATTAATCAAGCACTGAAATTTTAATCTACTTTGGAAAACTTTCTAATTCGTTGTTAGAAGTTATGCATTTCTGCTATACCCCAGAACTTAATTGTCCCCCAAAGTTCCATGTGTTGGTACTATTGAGAGGTGGTAAAGCCCTTGATAAGTCAGCATTAGTGGGTGGCCGGAGGTCACTGGGGGCTCTGCCAGTGAGGGAACAGTGGGAACACACTCTGTCTGTGTGTCTAACCAGGAGATGAATGCACTGAACCCATAGTATGCTTTATTGCTGTAATATTCTGGTTCTGTAGTGGCCCAAGAGTAAGTGTAAGGGACCAATCCACCGTGATCGAAACTTTCAAACTGATCTTTAAAAGTTTATTGGATCAAAAATTTGCTAAAGTAATGGAAAAATGACTAATACAACTGTCCAGTAAAAATACCATTTGCTTCCAAAATATTTGAATATTTCCCCATTTTTATTACTAGGTATATATTATACAGCAGTTACATTAAATCTGAGAATTTCCTGCACATATATATTGCAGCAACTTCAAGATTTTCATTTTCTGCCATCTTTCTTGCCTTCCCATCCCCTTTACTAAACCCCCTGTGTCCCAGAAATTCCCATATGTGAGTCGATTATTTACTTACACTCCGGTTTTTTCATGTTAGAGAAACTATGTGATTTGTAACATTCTGAGTTCTCTTCACTAAGCACAACAGTTGTATCTTTTTACCTACAAGCAATCCATACTGACATTTTTTGTTAGAGTAGTACTCCATTGTGTTTATCTACCTCATTAAAAAAAATATTTGAATAACCGATGTGTATGAATGAGTCTGCTTCTGGAATTTCATCTCTATGTGTTAAAATACAGTTTTCCTCAGTGCTGAATTTGTTTAAATTAAAAAGAAACATTTTGCAATTCTTTAGGACACAACATATCATGTGTTTTGTGTGTTTAAATCTTTGCCACAATGAAATGAAAATTTGTATAGATACTCTAAAATTGATATTACGCTTAGAAAAATCGAACTAGTCTCCAAAGTATTTACTTCTTTCCAATAAAGAAAATAACAACAAATGATTCTCTTAAAATAATAGAATTTCCAAATACAAAAGAATATTTTTAGTAAATCATTGCATTTTTCCTTCAAGTAATCCAAAGAATCTATACGTTCTTTCAAAATCAGCTTAAATTATCATGTGAAGTCAAAACACAGGATTTAGGAAAAAATATATAAGCTTAACACAATTCAATTTAATACTATGAGCTCATATCTAATATATTCAGTAAAATGAAATTAAGATTCTCTCTGTATCACAATACACTTTATCATTGTAATTATAACAAGAATCTATAAAGAAATAGATGGTATATATACATATATATATATATATATATATATATATATATATATATATACCATTAATAGAGAGTAGACAATGATATGTACTTATTTATGCTTTGTGTGAACTTCTTAGAAAGTTCAGTTCAATTTGTCCCAGTTTTATGTATATGAGGAAAATATGATAATTAACTTTAGTTTCTACTAGACTGGATTAAAAATAATCAGACAATTGATAGTATATCAGTTCTGGGTGTGTCTGCAAGGTTGTTCTAAAGCAAACTAGCTTTTGAGTCATCAGACTGCGTGGAGAAAACCCACCCTCGTTGAAGGAGGGGGGACCAGATACAATGAATGACGGGGAGGGAAGCTGGCTTCCTGCTTTTGATTTGGGACATCTGCTTTTCCTTAAACCTCCCAGTCCTAGTTCTGAAACCTTGAACCTATATATTTTTGGTTGTCCAGCTTTGTAGGACACAGATGATGGGATGTGTTGACCTACATAATTCTATAATCCAATGCTCCTAATAATTCGCATATAAAGTAGGGTCAAAATATGCGATGAATATTTACGTTAAAAATAGATATATATTACCATCAAACCCCCTCAGTGTATCCCCTTGCTTCTGCACACCTATGGCCTACAGCTTGCCCCTTTCTGATGCAGTTCTGGAGGTCCATTTTCATGAGCATCTTTAGTTGCAGTATTGTGATTGCCTCAATGTTACAAATTGATTCAAAATCTTTTTCTTTCATGGCCATTTTAACTTTAGTAAAGAAACTTTAGTGGCACCAGGTCTAATATAGTGAATGAGGTGGATGAGGACTCACCATAATGATACTCAGCAATCCACTCATACATAGATTTTTTTATTTTTATTTTTTTAATCACCACTCATAAAGACACTTAGGAAAGAAGACTTTCAGAAATGCCTCAAGGATAACTGTGTTCGAAGTTAGGAAGAATATTTGAGAAGCACTTGTGCCAATCTGTCTTTCACTGTAACAATTTTCTTTTCCTAAAGACATCCACTGTATATTTGAGTTCGCTTTGCATATATCTCCATATATCTATTAGTTCTGTCTCTCTGGTAATACCTGAAATGTTAGGGGCTCTTACACTGACCCATTTTATGAAGATAAAAGCTAAGACATAATTTCTCAATCATATATATCTAAAAAGTGGTGAAAGTTAGATTGCAAGCTAGGCAACCCGACGCTAAAGCCCTCTCCCTGAATCACTCTTCAGGGATAATTGCTCTGCATGTGGTCTTGATCAAGCATCCTTGATTATAACTGAAAGACTTCTGTTCTAAGCTTATACCCTCCTCTAAGATTCTAAGCTTCTTGTTAAAGGCCAAATATTTTCTTTTCTCTAAAAGCCTTTTCTTATCTTACTTATGCATAAGTATAACACCAATACCCTGTGAAGAAAAAAATAAGAGAGATGTGCCTTTCAAATTGGGCGCATTTGAAAAGAGTTTGCTTAAAAATTTTTTACACAGTTGTAGTAGAACATGGACAAAAGACAGAGTATATGAGAATGATACTAATAGAAATGGAGAATAGTCATCTTTCTATCTCTGAAAAGTGGGGGCAGAAAAAGGCTTGCACAGAGAGCACTAAACAGTGAACTCTTGAGGTCTTCTGTCAGAAATTGAAACCATTTGATGATTACTTAAAGAGGAATAAGTATCTAAATGTCGAGCCTATATTTAGGAATTATTTTGAATATGTGGCCCATTCAATGCAGTTCACAGTGAACTGCCTAAAGTCCAACTTGGCTGGGAGAGAAAGGTGACAGAAAATTCAGGTGGTGAAGCAAAAAGCCATCAAGTAGAAAGGACATTTAAATAGATGGCTCCAGCGGCTCTTTCTCTTTCTTCACGTGTAGTTAAGTAGAAAGTTATAGCTATTTCAGCACGGCAACAAATGTACACAGTACAGAGAGTAAACCCAGTGTTCACTTATAATTCCAAGTGAGTGGAGAGTGTTTCTCTATTTAAAAAAAGTATGAATCTACATGCATAGGTTCAATTCTTCATATTAAGTGTTATTGCCTATAAGATAGGAGTAATTATAAACCAGCTACGTGAAACTTTAAAGCTATGACAGTATCACAGCAAACGATCGATTCCAGGTAGAAAAAAACATTTTGCATTAAACAGGAATAAATCGGGACTGCCTTATAATTGTAATCAAGTAGAATTGAGTTTCCCATCAGCGCAGTAAGAGACAAAATGAAGTTTTGTTTATTTAATTTTAAATAGTATTGTGTACATAAACAAAGTATTTAAAAGTACCACAAGAGAAACTCCACTCATCTAATTAATTTAATCAGCATTTATTTTTTAAAAAACCTGAAAATCATTGCTAACTAATAGACATGTTCAGATTGAAAAAGAATAAAAATGCCATGGTATAAATGTTTGTAAGTGTTGGTCCATTAAACCCCAACACAACTCTAGGAAATAAAATATTTATGATGACCACCACTATGTATAAAGAAAGTCAGAGATAATCACAGAGGCTGTCTGCTAATTCATTAATATTTCCTTTGTTGATTTGAAACTTCAACAGAGGACAGCATATACCCGAGACCTCGCGCTCACCACTAAAGAGCTAAACTTCACACCATGTTTTTGATTGTGGACACAAAACACACAGAAAAGTGGTTGTCCATATGGTGTGAGTATGAGGAGAGAAAGATATAAACAAGGTAAAAATATATTTGATCTTTCAATTAAGTTCGTGGTAGCGAGCTACTCTCGGCTACATCGTTTTCAACTGTGGCCCCTCTACCATCAGTGTTTAGCAATCCTCATCAAAGTTAATCGTGTTAGGAGAGGACACATCAGGGACCTTGACCTGACATTGACAGCATTAAGTTTCATATTGTGTGTACTAGATCAGAACATAATTCATAAACGGTGCTGAACTCTCTTAAGAAAACTAATAGTACTGAAAATAACCTTTATGGGCATGAAACTGAATACTGGCAGGACTATAAACTGATACAACCACTATGGAAAGCAATACAGAAATTCTTTAAAAAAAAAAACCTGAAAATAAATATCCCATTCCATCCAGCAATATCTTCTTAAATTTATTTTAATTGCTATATAAAACAATGAAACCATACATATGAAAGGTATAATGTGATTTTTTACTCAAGACAGGGTATTACTCTGTAGCCTAGGCTGGTCCCTGACTCACTATGTATCCCGGGCTGGCCTTGGACTCATGGCAAACCTCCTGCCTCAGCCTCCCATGTGATCATAGATGCATGTCACCCCACTTAGTTTTATTTTGTGCCAGGAAATTGAACTCAGGGCCTTGAACTTGCCAGACAAGTGTTTTAACCACTGTGCTGTTCTTCCAGCTCCTCTGATGTGATGTTTTGATATGCGTAAATATTTTCTTGTATTTAAGTAAGGTTAGACATATCTACCTCCTCAAGCTTTTAGCAGTTCATTATAAAACTTTCAAAATCCTTTCTTCTCACTTCTTGAAATTATACAATTACTAGAAAATAGCACACAGAACTTTTTGTTTCTAATTATAACTTTGTATCTATTATGCAATATTTCTTCATTCTTCCTTTGTACTTGAGTATACTTAACAATAGCAACTGCAAATACTTAATTTTATATTAAAATGTAAGTAGATTAATGAACAAACTAAAATTTAAGTAGTGAATACCTTTAGAGTAATTTTTATAAACTTTTTCCCTTCACATATTTAAGTGTATGTTCATAATTTTTGCAGACTATACTCATATGCTTTAGATCCTAATGTAAATAACAACATAAAAAGCTCAACTCACTTGCAGATACATTTTGAATAACTAAACATTAAAATAAATACAATTATATGCACAGTTAACTAGCTACTAGAAAATTTGTAACTGTGTATACAACTAACAATATGTGTTTTAAAGGCTGTTAGAAAGGTTATAACTATACATAATTAACAATATGAATTAAAACCCAGTTCGAATGATGTGTGTGTCCCTGGGAATAAAGGATCACTTAGAAGAGGAACAATGTACTGATGGTGGTAGATTTCAAAGTCAAGAAGGAAAAAGACAGCTCAAGAGTGATACTGAAGTTGATAATTTTGTTTTAATGAGTTGCAGACAGACATGTCATCTAATCAAAACTGTAACCAAGTAACAGGAGTATATTAAAACTGCAGGCCAAGTTTTTGGATATTATAACCCATCTCTTGACAAATGATGCTTTACCAAGAAATGTTACAATGGGGAATCTAATGCATTGGTAGATGTTTTATGTTCTGTTCACATTAAAATCTAGTGCTTTTTCTTGTTTATGGTCATTTTCAAAGTATTATCTTGGTGCACTACTCATATCTTCCAAAAGTTGACTGATTTCTTTAGACAATACCAAAAATCACAGCTTTAAATATCCCCAGTTTGCTCATCAGAAAAGTGTTAGGGAGAAGGAAGCTGTCAAACTCAGTGGCAGAACTATTTTTTTTTTTCAAAATTCGATATTTCTTTGAAAGCTCATATTCTGTCATTGGCAACGAATGCTGTCAATTATCTAACTTGGCGAGACAGACCCTCTTCATTCATTTTCAAGAACATGTCTGCCACATACTCAAATCAGAAAGATCACAGTTTGTCAATCTTTCAAGTTAAGTTAAATTGTGTTTGATGAAAAATGCAGCTGGTTTGCTCACGAGTTGAGTAATTGCTCAAATCCTTCGCCTTGAAATCAGTGATTACTAAGTCTTGCAGAACTGTATGTGCCTTTAACCTCTTATCATCTGGAGCACTTAAAATATTTAGTACTCAAAGTCAAGGTTTATTAAAACATAATTTAATTGCTTTATTATAAAGTCTTCATGCACATGGCTTGGCTTTTACTGTGAATATTCGATGGTTAAAAATGCAAGAAAAGCTAGCAGAAGGAGTGCCAGTGTCTTGTTTGTACTGTGGGGCTATTATTTTAGCACAATGTCAAAGCAATGAAAATGTCAAATAACATTTTAGTCAAGGAACAAAAACATGTTAGTTTTGTCACGAGTAAAAATTTGGCCTTGTGGAATCATTTTATGTTAGAGCTTCCACTACTGTGCTGACCATACTCTGGACTTTGGAGAAAAATTAACTCTGTAAGATAATATAAAACATTAATCATAATCTCTGCAGACATAATAAATATTATATTGTATTCGTATATGTACCCTTTTACAGCTTTACAATAAAAATGCAGAGATATTTGACTGTGTAACTGAATGGGTAGAGATATCTACATTATATGTTTAATTAAGAAATACAAAAATTAAAATTATCATATTGCAATAGCCTTTGGGGCACGTAGTGCATTTCTTTTTTAATTTCTGATTTTGAGTCACTAAGTTTTCATAGCTAAAATTAAACTGGTAGTCCTCCTACCTCAACCTCCCAGAGTGCTGGGGTTACAGACATAGGTCAACATATCCAGCCATGCCCTCATTTTAAATGATAAAAGTCTTCATCTTATTTTTAAAAATTCCATAATTAGGGAATTTTCTACTTACAACAATAGTTTCATTCTTGCTCCTCAATATGAATTCCACAGTCCAAAAGCCCTGGCAGCTCTAAGAAAGCCTCTTCAAAAGATGTTATTCAAATTAGCTATCAGCGGGTAGAAAAATGAAATAGAACCTACTTTGCAACCTTTTCCAAGAGTCAACAAAGGTAGATTAAAGACTTAAATATAAGGTCCAAAAGTTTAACTACAAGAAGGAAACAAACAAACAAACAAACAAAAAATAACCACAAATCATCCAGACAATTATTTCTTGGATATGATGACAACAGCACACATAACAAAACAAAAACTAGAGAAATCAGATTACATCGTACCAAACACTTCTTCACAGCAAAGGCAATGATTAAGAGACTGAATGGATATCCTACAGATTGAGGAAAATATTTGAACACCGTATCTGATAAGGCAAACATGCTCAATATATGTAGATGCTTGACTTATGACAAAGTGATATACCTATAAAATGACCATAAATTGAAATTATCATGTCTAGATTACATTTAATACATCGAATCGATAAAATATGGCAACTTAGTCACACATCCCCTGTACACACACAGCCATTGTTTACTGCCAGTCTCTGCCATGCCAAGCAAATAGCACACTGCATGACACCAACCCAGGTACGGATCAAAATTTAAATTTTGAAGTATTATGTTAAATGTTTATGCCTTTCATGACATTGTGAAATCTGATGAACATTGTTAAAAAGGACCATTTAAATAAAAAATTAAAAATACTTAATAATAAAAAAGATTGAAAATGAGTAAAAGAAATGAACAGACTTTTTAATTACATACGCATGACTTAAAATGTATACAAAACACTCAACATCCCCAATTATCAAATAAATGCACATCAATGTCATAATGTGTTATGATCTCAACCATATTGGAAAGATTATTACCAAAAAAGATGGAAACATACCAAATTTTGGTGAAAATGGGTTCTAAAAGAGCCATGGGCACAGGTAAAAGAAATACAAATTCATATATCCACTTTGAAAAATGACACAAATTCCTCAAGAAAAATTAAAACAAGATAGGTAAGAGTGTAGCTGTGTGGCTAAAGTGCTTGCCTAGTGTTCTCGAGGTCCTGGGGTCAATCGATTCCCCAGCAACACATAAAGATTAGCTGGGCACAGTGGTGCATGTCTGTGATCCCAGTACTTGGAAGACTAAGGTAGAAAAGTTCTCACAAGTTTGAGGGCAGTTTGGGATACACAGTGAGTCCAAGACTAACTGGATTACAGAGCAAGACTCTACCCCAAAAAGAAACCAGAATTGCCATAAGATCCAGCAGTCTCACTTCCGGGTACATAAACAAAAAATTGAGATCAGTGTGTTAAAGAGATACTGACACTAATACTTCCAAAAGCACTACAGCATTATTCACAATAGCTCTGGTATGAAAATGACCTAAGTGTCTGTTTACCAACAGGATGGATGAAATAAAATCACCCTCACTAGTGGTGCACCCCTACAATCCGTGCACTCTGATAGGCAAAAGTAGTGGGATTTCAAGTTTGAGCCCAGCCTGGGAAACTTAGCAACTGGAAAAAGTTTCTTGTGTCTTGAGATGTAAAAAAAGAGGAGGGTCGAGGATGTAGCACAGTGTGAACACACTGGGCATGATTCTTGGTACAAAAAGAAGAGAGACACACACACACAGAGAGAGAGAGAGAGAGAGAGAGAGAGAGAGAGAGAGAGAGAGAGAGAGAGAGACAGACAGAGACAGAGAGAGACAGAGAGAGACAGAGACAGAGACAGAGACAGAGACAGAGACAGAGACAGAGACAGAGACAGAGACAGAAAAGAAAATGTCAAGTTGTGCACAATGGAGTATTATTTATTTTTAAAAAGAGAAAATATTACCCTTTGTGATAAGGATAAATCCTAAAGTTATCATGCTAATTGAAATCAACCAAGCACAAACAGACAAATAGTGCATGATGTCACTTATATGTGGAATCTAAAGGAAATGAATTCACAGTATAGTGGACGGATGGTTACTAGAAACTGAAAGGGGTGAACTGGGATTGGGAAGAAATATTTGTCAGAGGTCACAACACTTCAGCTACAGGAGAGAAATAAGTCTTCTGATATCTTAAAAAAGTTGATAATAGTTAATGTGTTCCCAAAGTTGCTACAAAGTAGTATAATCAATATTCTCACCACAAAGAAATGGGAAGTCCATGAGGAGGTTGCTATGGTTCTTGGGGATGTTAATCATTCAGCCTGCGTCTGTGTCTCAGTTTATCACTGCACATCATAAGTGTATGTCATTATTATCTGTCACTTAGAGGTAGAATAAAGTTTTCAAAAATAATTGAAAGTATCCTATCCGATTCTTCCAAATAGACTAAGCATTTTAAAGAAACAGCCAAGTGATTCGTATGTACAAGCACAGTTGAGAAATCGTGTTCTGAGCTGTTTTGTGACAGATAATCTTTTGAAATCCTCTCTGACTTAGTCATACATGCTGAGACTGTCTAGTTGGTGTTTTGTATGTAACAATGAACAGAATTCCTTTCTTTTCTTTAAGAGGAGACACCAAGCAACAAGAGAAGAATTCTAATAAAAGTGGCAAGGATAAATTATTTCTTTTTTTCTAAAAGGAGTATAGAATGTCTCCCAATAGCCACCACAAAGAAGGATTAGCTCTTTGTTTACTACTCGTGTGGATAGCAAACCTATTGACATTTTCATATAATAGGACATTTATAACAAATAAAATGTTATTAACCTAACTAAAAATGAGGCAACAATATACAACTAAATACCATCAAGCAATACTGTTCCCGCTCCTGTTCTTCAAAATAAACTAGGAATATATTATTGAAATTATAACTTCATTTTTGTTTTGCTTTGGTTTTCTTTTGGTATGGTTTTGTTGTTTTTGTTGTTGTTGTTGGATAAAGTCCCACTAAGTAGTCTGGGTTGGTCCTGAACTCACTACAGAACCCAGGCCGGCTTCAAACTTCTGGCAGTCCTCCTATCTCAGCCTCCTGAGTGATGGAAATAACGGGCAAGGCCCACCATTCCCTGCTTACAAATTAGTTTTGATAAATCTTGAAACATACTGTTTTTCTTTGCAGGCTTTCTATTCTTTTTAGCTTTTACTCAAAAATATTCTCAACTTGTAAAAGACAACCAAGTAGAAAATAATATGTTCGGAAAAGAAATACTAGCTCCATAGGCATTTCTTCTTGTGACAATAGTAACTACTTGACAGAAGCAACCTATTTAATGGAGAGAAACTATCAGTTTGCTGTGTAGTTGCTGAGATTTCCGAAGAACTTGATGAGCTATCACTCTGAGCCACTCTTCTAAACCACAGGAAATGGTGGAAAACTTACATTTACAACCTAGAGTGGAAAGCTGAGTAATATTATTAATTCAAAACTGCCCAATAGCTTGCAAATGATGTTCATCCAAATATGTTTTAAAGGATAGGTTTTGTAGAATGAGCTGTCCGCACAGGAACACTTAATTCTACTCTAACAAAGAAGAAAAGAATTCTCTTTGACATTTTCTTCTGTTCCCTTCTTATCTCTCTTATTTTTCCAGCATTATATCTAAACGAATGGTAGTTTAAGTCCATTTTATATCCTAGCAAAAACGTAGGCAAAGAGACCTCCTCATTATATTCTTGTAGGAATTTCTCTGCTAGAGTTGTTGAGCTTTGCAGGCTGCCCCTAACCACTAGGCATGATGAAGGCCAAAACTCTGAGACAATATTTACAGAAATACTGCTACCATTCCATGGGTGGGTTTCCACATCCACAGAGAGGAAAACTGACTCAATCGTTTTAGTGTAAGAATAATTGGGCATGAAATAAAAGTAGCCTATGCAATAGAAAATCAAAATAAAATAGGAAACCAAAGAACATAAGTAAAATCCATAGAAACTGGAATAGAATTCTTGAATCTCTACAATATGACATAGTTTTTCTTCTTTTCTTGGCATTGCTTCTTGACTGGGGAGAAATTTTAAGATAATTGAACCCCAGTAGCTGCTGTTAGGTGAGGAGAGTAGCTGGTATGAAGGAGAGGTGTGAGGAGATCTAGAAAAGAGGCGAGCGTGTTTGAGTTATATGAGACATGATTGTGTGTTTTAATTAAAGGGTTTCTTTCATTTCTCATTGCTGTTATGTATGCTTCTAATAAATTCCAACAATCATAGTTTCTTTATTTTTTCTACCTAAAATTTCAAAGCTAAAATGAAAAGTCAAGAGGGACCAATTATGTTCTTCCTGTAACAATTTTAATGGGAATCAAGTTTTCCAGGTAGGACTCATTACAGATTCCCATTCTTCCTTTTGTTATTCTACAGTCAGCACTAAACTACAGGAACAAGAATGGGTGGTCTATTGGTTATCTCCTTTGACAGCCAAATCATCATAATTTTAATAAAACTATATGTTTTTATGTAAGTAGGTCCTATTTACACATCATATTGATTAATAGCAATTTATGATGTGTCCAAGCATTTGTCTGCAGGTGACTATTAGCCCTGGGCCCTACAGCAGTAGTTCTCCAATCAAGAAGGCCCTGAAGGCCCTCATGTAAGCTGAAGTAGGAATTATTCTGTGGGCTTATCTATTGATTTCAGAAACTTAAGAGATTTACTTCAGGAAGTCTGAGACGTGTTACAGGAATATCGAATTGCTTTAACCTCGAAGAGAACACCTTAATTTATCAGGAAACACTTTATTGAAATATTATATTTTGCTCCTTCTAGTTCTTCATTATCAAAATAAAGAGAGGAGCTAACATTTCAGCTGCGCTGTATCCTTAAGAGAATAATTTGCAATGTGAGAACATGTAATTGAAAAAATGATTATTACTTTACACCACTCTGAATAATTTCCTCCTCTTTAACATATGGATACAATATGTCATTAAACAACTTGCTGGCTTGGGGTAGGTGGATACATTTAGAAGAAATATTCTCAGCACCAACACTTGGAGTGGTACCACAGTATCACATGTACGCTGGATGCCGTTGGGTTATGTCAAGCTACTGAGAGCTGGCTGCCAGCAACATTTGCTACGTTTCAAGTAATATATTTACCTCTTATATACTAAAGTATTATAGACCTTCAGAAGTGTGCCTAAGATGTTAAGGTTCTCTTCCTCATAGGCAACTCCATGTCTATCTGTATGAGCCCATGCGTGTATAAAAATACATAGAATCAACAGTCAGGTCTAGCGTTGCTTATGTTGGATGTTTTTATTTTATATAATTATCCCTCTTTATGTTAAAATTAGCTGAGTCATTTTCCTTCCCGAAGAGTTTATTCTCTTCAGTCTATTGTAAAGATAATAAGTTTTCAAATGCCACAAGATGCCTGGTATTGTGGTTTGGCTCTGGAATGTCCCCCAAAAGTCTCATGTATTTTAATGTTATGGATTGTCTGTGGAACCATGTACCGTTGGGGGATTGGGGTCTAGTCCGGAGGCGTGGATTACAGTTAAGTTAGGATTAAAGGTGTGTGAGTTAGAGTTAGGATTAACTATGTGTAGTGGCCACACCTTCCACGCCTGGGTGCAGGAGGGGCTAATCACTGTACAGAGACCTGGAAGGATGTATAACCTGCCTTACTAGGTAGGACTGGGACTTGAACTAGTCTCAACTTGCCTTCTTGTCTGTGATGTTGTGAGAAGCTGCCCCACCTCTCTGTCTCTGCCATGTACTTTGATTGCTTCTGGCCGCCCCTGAATGGACTGTGACCATCTGAAACCTTGAGCTAAAATAAACTTTTCCTAAATTTGTAGGTGTCAGGCATTGAGTCACAGCAATGAAAAAGTAACTAAGACACCTGGCTTCCTCAGTTCCTTTTTGTTTTCTCCTCCTTTTAAGCACAGCATTATGTTTTTGAAGTTCAAAACATTAAGAAAACCAGACTGACAGCTTCACAGGAAAATTCACCAACTGAGCATTACTCCAGCTATAAAATTCCCTTAAATATTTAGGGACAGGAATGGGAAAAATGATGCTTATTGAATGAAAATAGTTCTCAAGTTACTTTATAAACTGTCCAGTACAACTCAACTACCAATGTTATTAGTGGCTGTGTGATGAAGTTATGGATACAAGGTAGTTCAATTTGTATTCTGGTGCTCTGCGAGCTGCGACAGTAAGCACAAAAAAATGTCCCCTAGGGCTGGGAGAAAAGCAGAGCAGTTAGAGTATTTGCCTCCAGAGAAAAAGGCCCTGAGTTCTGTTGCCCACGACCACAAAAACCAGGCGTGTTGGCACACACCTTTATCCCAGTACCTGAGGGCCTGAGGCAGAAGGATTGCTGTGAGCTCAAGACCATCCTTAGGCTACATAGTGAGTTCAGGGCAATCACGCACTGCAAAACAAGATCTGCTGCAAAAATGAAAAAAAAAAAAAAAAAAAAAAGAGGTCTGGCCTGATCCTACTGATCTTAAACAATTCATCAGTGAGAAGGATGACAAAGCCCAGGGAGGACTCACTGTGAGCAAGGGGCACTGGGAGAGGGCTTCAGGTTTGCATCACTTGGAATTGTTTGCTAAAATCTATAATGCCAACATTGGATGATTTAATCAGAGTGAGATCTGGATGATGTAATTTGAATATCAACCCAGAGCAGCTTTCTTCTTATCATTGCTAAGAAAGCGGTTGCATGTTGACTACTTTGAGGTGTAAAAAAAAAGCCACGGTGTACACCGTGATTAGTAGATCAGCCCCTTTCCACATGACATCTTTGCCCAGAATTTAGGGACCAAAGAAAATATATATACTGTGTTTTTTCTTTCCCAATGATTTATAAAAGTTATAGCAGCAGGTTTTTTTTTTTTAGAGTGTTTCTATTTAAGTTGTTTTCCAGGCTTTGTAGAAGCAAAAATATATAGATCAGGCCAATAGACACCTAGTTTCTAAATTATAACACTGATTTAGATAAGATAAAGGAATTCTTTATTCAGCCAAGTCTAACTCAATTGTGTTATTTCCCAGAAACTATTTTCTTTCTCATTTATCTATTTAACATCCACTGTTTTATAACTCACTTGATTTTGAAGAGATAAGTTACCTCAGGAAAGTATTAGTTTATGTCATAATTTTCCTAAACTATAACAGATTAACTTTTTTTTTTCACTCTGAATTGAACCTGGTCCTAAACTCGCAATGCAGCCAGCCTGGTCTCAAACTCACTGCAATCTTCTTGCCTGAGCCTTGTGACAGTTGGGAATGCAGGCAGGCTCCACAGGGCTAGGTAAATTTTTTTTTTTTTTTTATGTGACCCCGGGTGATTACACCCGGGGGTGAAGAACTTGCTAGGAAAGCTCCGTAGCCACTGAAATAGCTCCAGTTTTGCAACTAATATTCTTACTTAGCAAAACATATTAGCATATTCTTTAACGTATTATTTGGAAAATGGTCTCTGAACCTTTTCTAGAGAGGAACAAAAACAGCATAGTGACAAGTTGTCAAAGTGTTCTGATGTTAAGGATTTCCACCAAAAGAGACAAAGCTGAGGATGTGTAATAAAGCACTCGATCGTTCTAATGAAGGCCCTGGATTTAATCTTTAACACTATAAGAAAATAATACAAAAGAGAGAGACAGACAGACACAGAGGGAATCTTATAAAAATTAGTGACCATGTTAGCACTCACATTTTTAATTCTGTCTTTTTCCTGTTGGTGGTACTTCTGCACTGCTTTAAATCTTCATGGTAGTTTTCTAATCAGAAAAGTAGGTCAGATAGAAGGTAGTATTACACATTTTTACATTTATTATGTGGCATTGCATCAACAAAATGAAAGCTAATCTGCCTCGTTATCTTGTATTTCTGAGACACATTTCAAAGAGAGTCTAGAGGCATGAAGATTTAGATGTAATATTTAGGTTCTGGTACCTTAAGTTAGATTTATTATTTAATTCAAGCATTAAGAGTCAAGAGAAATAGAATCGATGAATACTCATCCCTGGTTTAGCAGACATTATTTAATATGCTATTGAAATCTATTTTAACTCTGATTAATTGATTTATTTTTCCTATAATTACTTCTATGATTCCGTAAAGTACAATTTGATTTTTATCTCTCTTTCATAGGGACCATTTCTATATATGTAAGGTTGTTAGTGGCATTTTCATGCAAGATGTATCTCACAAATTAACTTCATGTAAATTTTTTTGCATTTTATTGTTTAAGAAACCTTTGTGACAGAGAAAACTCAAATGCATCATTATCATGTGTATTAGTTTTAGCTTTTTGTTTTGTTTTATTTTGTTTTGTTTTACTCTGTAGCCTAAGTTGGTTCTGAACTCACTATGGAGCCCAGGCTAGCCTTGAACTCATGACAATCCTCCTGCCTCAGCCTCCAGAGCCCTGAGATTACAGGTGTACAGCACCACACCTGGTTTATGTGGTGCTGGGGAATTGAACTCGGGTACTTAGTGCTTGACTTAGTGCTTGCTAGGCAGGTACTTTAACAGCTGAGCCATTCCTCCAGCTCCGTGTATTAGTTTTAATCTTCCTAATAAATTAACTTTCTATGATTAGCTCTAGTGAACCATAAAAACATCACATTGAAAGTAGAACAACTCTACAATGAGTTTTAGAAGTTTACGTGGTAAAACATAAGCCATGCAACTTGCCAAAACCACGTGCCTTCTTGGATATCTTCATTACAATGTGTGTTACTGATCCACAATAAAGCCAATGACATTAATTTGTTTAACGTTGCAAGTTAGCTTTAGAAATGATGGATTGGTAACATAAAATGAATACCAATACCTTCAAAGTCTTGAAGGTTTTTGGCATTCCCCATTTCTGATAGTTAAAGGAGGTCAACATGATATAGTAAGCATATATTTAAAATTATCAACAAGGTATGAATTACAAATTGTTTCATGTGAAACAAAAATACCTTTTGATTTAGTTTGTAGGCCGAGAACATGTGGTGTCATTAATGCAAAATTTAGTTTCTGCCCTCTTATACACACATCGACGCGGTGGTCAGGGAGGCATAAAAACTTTAACCACTATAACTTGAGTATTGTTCAATTCATAAATTACTATGGTAGGTAAATTCAGGGCACACATTTATGAATTTCCGTTTCACGAGAATTACCAGTGCTGCTAACATAAAGGGATTTCAGACTTCCCTTTAGTACTTTTAATTTGGATGCCAAATCTATTGGAGGCAAACATATCCAGTGATATTTTCTTATTATTCTCAAGACATCTTTTTATTACTCCTATTCCTTAGCCAATATGGGTTTTAATAAAGTGAGGTGATAACAGCCACAGAGTGTGTTACAATACGGTTCAGTGAAGGCTGAGTCACAAATCACAGTGCCCGGCTATTTCAGATCACTAGCTTTTTAACACAAATAGGTTTTAGTTAAGAAGTAGGTCAGGGGAAGTCTCATTAAAAAAAAAAAAAAAAACAAGAGAAAGATGGGATTAAAAAACACAAAAATGTGTGAATATATAAAACCTGTTGAATTGTATGCTTTGGGTGAATTATATGGGGTGGAAACTATAGTTCAATAAAGCTTTTTTGTGAAAAAAATCATAAAAGAGAGAATTACACAGTAGATCAGAGGGTACAGAACTTTTAAAACCACAATAATCTTAGCATATGGATATCATAAACATCGCAGTCATTCATTACTCCTAGGATTTTCATCAATACTTTTTTTTCTGAGACAGGGTCTCGCTCTGTGGTCCAGGCTGGTCCTGAATTCACTTCAGAGCCCACGCTGCCCTTGGACTCACGGGAATTCTCCTGTCTCAGCCTCCCGACTGCTGGGATTACAGGCGCGCGCCACCATGCCCACTTTATGTAGTGCTGGGGAATCGAACTCGGGTACTTAGCACTCGGCTTAGCGCTTGTTCAAGCGCTTTAACCGCTGAGCCATTCCTCCAGCCCCGATACTTTCAACTTTAAACTGTAAACAATATTCTTAACTGTAAACGTGTGAATCGTGTTTATAATGGAATGATCAAATATTATATGAGCTTATATTTTATAAGATGTATGAGAAAAATCATAAAACTAAGACCACAGAGAATTTTTTTTACTTTTTTCTTTTTTCTTTCTTTTTTTTTTTTTTTTTTTGCTGAACAGCTCTTTTGTTTTCCTGTGATGTCCATCATTGATGATTTCCCCACCCAATATCTATGAAATATTCTCAAAGATCTTCATAAATATAGTGATGAACCTATTAATTTAGTCAAGAAGATTTAAATAAAGACACAGAATGAAACTAAAGAAGAGTTGTAAAATTCAAACTATGAATTCATTAAAATTATTCTGATATTTCATTTGGAATAAAATGCGAGACATGGTTGGAATAAAATTTAGACATGGTTCCTAAACTCTAATCCAGGTGTGGTTCCTGATTGCCTGAAGTTGACATATGCTCTCCAATTGTCACAATCACAAAGAAAAAAAAAGGATTGAAAATTATGGTAGGTAGTTTGCACAGATCCTTTTTTTAAAAAAATGGATTGAAGCATAGAAAATAGGTCTAAATTCAGAGCACTTTGAAAATGTACTAAAAAGAAAAATTTTAAATAATAACTATCATTGCATATAGTATTTTAAATGAAGAACTAAATTCAAAATTTAGGCTCAAAAATACTTTTCTTTGAACTTTACAGATGTCTGGACTTGCTAAGATCATTTATTAACTATGAAATTTGTCTAGAGTTAAGGAAATGATTTGACACCTATATGTCTTTTTCCTAAAAGTACTGATTAGGCTGATCTTATCTTCTGTGCTCCTTTCAAAAACTTAATGGAAGCCTGCGCAAATGTAAAACTAGTAACTATTAAATATTTGGATTAAATATATAATGTTTATCCCCTGACACTGAGACAGATGTCAAGGAAAAGCACACAAATTGAGAAAATAATTCTTTTTCTGTCCTATAATGATGTTTAGACCACCTGAGGTTTTACCCCTAAATCAGGTTATGAGTGAGCCTGCATTGTATAAAAGACCTAAAAATATTATATGGACAAGTGAAAATGACACAAATATCTACAAGATCAAGTGAATTTTATAAGTAGCATTTGAGCATGAGTTGAAGGGTAAAATAGATCAAGCAAATGTTTATATGTAACAGAAGAAATAAATTCTATACTGAATTTGAAGTGGAAAAAATGTTAAAAACTAATGTGTTGAAGATGATCCTTTCCCCAACTTTAGGAAGTGTTCCTATTTACTTACCTGCTGTTTATTAATCTCCTACAATGATGCATACAGACTAGTTCAGATGTGTTAGAAGCATCTCCCATATGCTTGGGCTGGCTAAGGCAGAATCCTATAAGGCAAGATATGAAAGGTGCTTTAAGAAAAATACGTAGGTGCACAAAATGCTTAACTTCATTGAAAACCTTAAATTATGCACTTATACATATCAATAAAAAGGGAAAAAAAGAAAGGTTGGGAAAGCACTTTGTCTACTTTGGTCAGCATACATTAATGGTTGATTACCTTTCTGTACTGTTTTCTTTTATTTTTAGGCTGTGAGTTATGTGGCAATAACTATGTCTTTAAAGATAATATTAGTATAATGATTTCTTAAAGGCAGCGTAAGCAGCTATCAATCATGTAGAATAATTGTTTGCATCCTTTTTTAGTAAAAATATTTTGTATTCTAGGAAGCTCATGGCACAGAAGCAAGAAATACCCAGAAATTAAAATTAATCTCACAAATGACTAAGTCTGTAGAAATGCCAAAAGCAGCATAACAGAGGATTTAACAATAATAAACCAAACAAGTTTTTTTAAATTCTGTTTACAAATTATTAGTGAGAGTAGATGAACCAATCATCTCACCAGGGTGCAGTTTCATGTAGAAAATCATGAGAATTGAACACATTATATGAGCAAATTGTATTTTAAAATTTAAAAATAACCCACAAGTGTGAGAGAAATCTAAGAAACAAGTTTTATATTAATATTTGAAAATTTTTCTGCTTTTAACCTTCACACAAACGTTGACCTAATTTCTAAATTTCACCTGCTTTAAAAATATTTTTGACACTTACTTACATATAATTAGATATTCATTATTACTCTGTTTCAAAAGTCAAATATATCCTCATAAATAAACTGCACTGAAGATTGGCAGGCAAAGGTGTACTCTTTTGCTAAAAGGTGTACAGACAGTGGCTTCTTCACGTATCATGGTAGACAGGAATTTTGCTCTTTAGACTAAAAGACGGTTACTAGTAGAGATTTTGAAAGTTCCTAAGAATGTGAATTAAAGTGATAATGTCTTGATGTACTTGTCCTGATACGCGAGGGCTTCAAAATTCACTTGATATTTCATTGCTCTAACAATCGCTCATATAGCTTGTCAATTTCATGCATCATTGTCATTTACAATGATTCTTAATGCCAAATGTCTATTATAGTACCCAGGAGAGTAGAAAAACACAAATAGCAGAAACTGTACCACATAAATTCTGTCAAAAGTAGTTGAGTTTATTTTTTATTTTGTTTTGTTTTCAAATATGATAAAATTTTGTTTTGAGGATGAGGTAATTTAATACCGACAAAGCCTTTAAGATGTCTGGTACATTGAAAATTCTCAAAAAGTTGTTTAGTGTTGTTCATAAGCAACTCAATTATAGGAAGAAAATATTCAGTGACAATAAAGCTTCTGCAAATCATTGCTTTTCAAGCCCAAACTGTCTTGCAAATATAAGTTTCAAATTAATTCAATATTTTAAAATAACATGGATGAGTAGAAAAGTAAATTAACTAGGAAGAAATAAGAAAATTCATTCATAATATTCCTTTCCCTTCTAACAGCATTTTTGTTATTACTAAATTATATGGTTACAATTTATATTTAATACTCAAATTATATATTATGCATCAAAATTGCATATGTATTAGAAAATACTTATTTAACTTATATACCAATATGTGTACTATAATTGATCTACCTGTGAAAAATTATAAATGGAAATGTATGCTTTTAGCTGTAGCAGAATAAAGAAATTAATTTAACCGTCCTTTCTGAAACAAATAAGAAAAAGCAGACAGCATATATTCCACTACCACCTTCAAAATTTTGAATAAGGAATTACAAAGGACAGTCGTTCCTGCAAGATGTAAAATAGGAAACACTATAACTGCCTCATAATACTGATTAGAACAATTTTAATTATACAATACAGAGGGAGGGGCTGGAGGCAGAGCTTTTTGGTTAGAGAGTTGAACTAGTGTACCCAAGGTTCCGAGTTTGTTTTCCTGGCACCATATAGTACTGGTGGAAGTGGAAGTGTCTATAATCACAGCATTCTGGAGGCTGAAGCAGAACTGTTGTGAGTTCAAGGCCAGCCTGGGCTGTATAGTGAATTTTGGGCTAGTCTAGACTACAGAGTAAGATCCTGGGAAGAGAGAAAGAAGGAAAGGAAGAAAGAAAGAAAGAAAGAAAGAAAGAAAGAAAGAAAGAAAGAAAGAAAGAAAGAAAGAAAGAGAGAGAGAGAAAGAAAGGAAGGAAGGAAGGAAGGAAGGAAGGAAGGAAGGAAGGAAGGAGAAAGAGAAAGAAACAAAACACAGAAGGACAATACATAGCTACAGCCTGGAAGCAAAGCAAGGAAACAGGAAATCTAGGGAGCTAGAAATTCCAGGACACATTACTAGGGAGAAGAAGTGCATAGATAAACTATTTAAAGAGTTTCCATGAGTACAGAATCCTTTGCTTATCAAATACGGGAAAAATGTTTCTAATATAAAAAGAATAACACAAAATAATCAGAAGGAGAAATATTCAGAACTCTGCAGGACCCAAATGATAAAAATTCATGATAATCCACTTAACAAGCTTAAATAGAAGCATGCACACATATCAGCATATATATATATTGTATTAAAGTAACCAAAATTGACACAAAAGTGCTATATCAGGACAATAAAAAGTAATCATAACTATATTCCACATGCACATGAAACTAGAAGCCTAGTGTGAGATCGTTGCATAGTCCTTGATTTACAGTAGGATGAGTACAATATGTTGTTTCCCATGTTTTCTCTTACTTTGGCTAGATCTAACAGTCCAATCCAATAGGATGCAACTTGCACATCTTGATTGCTCGGTGTCTTGTAAACTTGTGATTATTTTGGTATTGAATTCACAAGAGTTACATTTGAGGCTGGAGTTAGACTCATGACTCAATATTACATTAGCAGAGAATTAATTCTTATTAAATATGCAATTATCACTTGCATAGTTAACTTGTTTTTCCTTAAGCTGTTATAATGTACATTTAGAACATTTTTCTTCTTGTTGAGAACAGTCGAATATGTATTAAAATTATTACTTCAATGAAAATGTGTGTGTTTTACACAGGAAAGCCATTGATCGTCATCTGCTAGTAAGAAAGTGACGGAGTAAGGTCGTCTAGGTGAGCTTCCTGGGAAAATGACTCAGACGGTTTCTTTGAGGACAGACTTAGACAGACAGGCATAAACATGAGCGTATTTATGAGGACTTACATCTACTTCGCATGTTCCGACCACTGCTTGGGAACAGTAGTGAACTGCGCAGAGAAAGAGCCGAGCTCCCCACAGCCACCACTTTGGATAGGTCACTTCATATGCTGAAGTTTTATGTGATTTTGAAAATTACAAAAGGTAATTCTTGTTCTGGCCTACCTCATACGATCATTGTAAGAAATTAGTAAGATTATGGAAGGATTTTGAAAGCTCCCCAGTAGCAGTAAACAATTGACTATATTCTAAAAATCTCTATTTTAGAGAAATCGACAATGCTTTGGTCTGTGTCACTAACTTGGATATGAAGGTGCCTGCTCTTACACGGAGACTTTTGCTTCTATAACAACTGCCGCGTGCTGAGTACTTCAGTTGTTTCTGTTTCATCTGCATTCTATTCCACTCATAAGCTGCTTTCACCCTCATTTTTTTTCATTAGAGAAACATGAAGCCCAGTGAAATTCAGAAAAGTGTTCAAAACTATCAGCTGACAAATAAAAAATGGAAAATTAAGATTTACCTTTATTCATTTCTGAAGACTGAGGTGTCCCCATGACCGTAGACATGCTTTAGATTTCAAGACAGGGTCTGAGGACTGTTTTCCCTTCTCTCTCATCTTTGAGGTCCTTCCTCTTGGCTTTGATGCCAACTGTAAACTAAGTAGTTAATTTTGTTTCAATGAAATTGAAATAAAAATATTTTTGTTTGCTTGTTTTACTACAGGGTTTGGTTTATTTCAACCCACACACTTCCTTGATGAAATTGCTTCATTTTCTGGCCAGGATTCATGTGGTAATTCACTTATAATCTCAGCTTCTGTCATCTCCGTTAGAAATTTGCTTAATATGAAATGTGAAAAACGCTCCCCTAATGGAATTTAAATCGCCTCTTTCAGACTTACCCATGTAATTTACTGGCTTGGAGAGTATACAGGGTTTCAGTCTAGCCTTACATTTTGTGATTTTTGTTTTTCCTTTGGCTTGGCAGGGGATTAATGCCTATCAAACTCATTTGAAAAGCAATCTTTATTAGCTACACCAGATTCTGAACACCTTAGGCCATGTTAAATGTTACCTCCTTCTCCCTAGAAACCATCCAGTGATTTGCTATTTTGTCTTGTTTTGCTTTGTTTTGTTTTAGGATATTAAATATCCAACCCATGAATGACATCCCCAGAGCATTATTTAAGTTTTGATTTTGAGAGAGGGTCTCGCTAAGTTGTGTAATAGCTCAGTCTGTTTAACTTGTGGTTCTCCTGCCACGGCCTCTCAGACTGTTGGGACTACAGGTCTGCGACTTCCATTTATCTGAGGTTCTTTTACCCTTTGTGGTAAACTTTTTGGCGGGGCTCCAGCCTTCCCACTTACTGTCTTCTGTCTTTCCTTTCTTCTTTTCTTTCTCCTTTCGTTCTTTCCTTTATTTCTCCATTTCTTCTCATTTCATTAAAGTAAAGTAACAGGTAAAACTTTTTTACAGGGAGAGGTGCATTTTTAAATGGTATATTTTTGGGAATATTTGTGTGTGTGTTTCTTATAAATGATGCTATTGTCATATCAAATATATTATTTTGAACTAAAAGTCCTATTACCAATTGTATTCAAGAGCAGGGAGTTATTTTAAGCTACTCTAGCATACTTTGTATAATCCCTGTAGATTTTCACACTCCTTTTTTTTTCCTGCTACATTTACTCCCAGATTCACTGTGAGCATTTTGTGATAGAGAATAAAAACTGTCAGTTATTAAAAAAAACTTTAAGAATTTGTTATAAGTGATACAGTTTAGAAATCAAAATCATGTCAATTAGAAAGGTTCCTGACAAGAATATATAACTTTTGATTCCTCTCAGTAGGTTACAGTGAAAATGTCTTTAAATTAAATGTATACGTTGATGCTTTCAACGCAGTGTAATATTCCGTGGTTTGATATTAGATAGATCATCCAATAAAAAATAAAAATGTAGAAGAAATCTATGATTTTTCATGTCTTAGAAAACAAGCCTTAATTACATTTAGTGCCAGAATGTTTTCTCAAGTATATTTGTATAAAAAAGAAACAAATTTAAGAGATAGAAATATTACCTAATAATAAAGCAATTGATTGGCATGTGAACGTCCTATAATGTAAAAACTGTGGGTTGCCTGAACTCAGGGCTGTTTCTTGTAGATTGTCTCATTTTGAGAACAGAAATCATCTGTGTTTTTTTTTTGGGGGGGGGGAGGGGGGTTGGCATTGTGTGTGGAAATTCAAGCTTGAGGAACAAATAACAGTGTTATCAGTATTACTATTGCTATAGGAATTAATTTTCCTTCAGTTCTCATCCAGGAGTGTCCTGTGTTCTACCAGTTGTGTCAACGAAGTTGTGTCACGATTACGCACGTTTTGCTCATCCAACTTTTACACTCATCGTTTAGATCATCTATGAGCGTTTTTACTGAAATTTTTTGGTCAATGGGCCAAAAATTCACTGTTTAAATTTTGGTCAACCCTTCGATCTATAGCTTCTGCATAAGGAGATTCAACCAACCACAGATAAATGTGCTTGAAAAATTCCTTTTACATGTAATGTGAAGACTTTCTTGTCATTTTTCTTTGAACAATAGAGTATAACTACCTAAATAGTATTTATATTATATTTGGAATTATGAGTAATCTACATACGATTTCAAACATAAAGGATATACATATTTTATATACAGATATTGGTATCTGTGGTGACTTCAGACACCCATCCTCTGTGTACACTAAGGGTCAAATATTCTATCATGAGGCTAAAATCTGGTAAAGGTGGCTTTTTTCATCTTACCCTTTTAGAATTTACATGCCTATTATTTTTTTTTTTCCTTTCACCAGAAATAAACTATGGGGAAACTCACTCACGATCCTGTCCCAGGTACTTGGAGCTTTTACCCCTCTGCTCTTCATTTCTAAGACCTGTTATTTTACACCTTGAAAATAAATAATCAAGTGATGGTGAAAAACATTCTTCATATTCACACTAGATTCTTAAATGAAATGCAAAATATTTATGTACTTGAAGACGATTAGCTTTAAGAAGTTCAGTTGTTCTAGCTGAGAGTCAGTCATTTATCATTAAATATTTTCCCATACTAATCATGGAAAATTGACCTGAAAAAATTATCAAAAATCATGGAAAGATTGGGAATTCTTACCTTTTAGCCCATCTAATGATAATGTCATCAGTCTTTTCCAGTTAGACTAGACACATTCTTTTTTTTTAAATTAGAGTTTATGTAATCTAAGCTGTTTCTGAATTTGCTGTTTAACCCAGGGTTGCTTTTAATTCATGGCAATTATGCCTCCAGAGTGCCAGGATTACAGGCCTGTGCCACTGTGCCCGATACACCTGCTCCTGGAGAGTAGGACATGGCTTTTGTGCTACTTGACAAATACTTTAACCACTGCACTGCACTACCAGCTGCAAGATGCTGTCCTTTAAGGCTAATGCATTAAATACTCAGTCACCCCAAAAACACAACTCTTTAGTCTTTTTGAATGCATGTCACAAGAATGCATATTGAATTTCAAAATGATTTTTTGTCTCTAAGATAAAGAATATTCTTAAATTTATAAATACAGTTTTGAATTGTTATATTTATACATATAAAGAAGTATAGAAAGATATTATGAGAACTGCTCAGGCAGGCTTGTCCAACTCATGGCTTTCTGGCCACCTTCATCTCAGAGCAGCTGGGAATTTAGCCCAACACAGTATCATACATTTTCTTTTTTAAAAAAAAGCATAAGATATTTTGTGATTTTTTGTATAAAATGCATACTTACATACATTAACTGTAGTAAGTACTTCATATGTGGTCTAAGACAGGTCCTCTACACCCAGTGCAGCCAGGTAAGCCAAAAGTTAGGACAACATGTGCTAAGCTTTGTGGGATACTCTTTCAAAGTTATGTAGTAATAGGAATAATTCTATTTTAGATGACTTTGTATCAACAACTTTGTGTTACTCTCTATGTTGGCATAGAGTTCTTTTATCTTTACTGGTAAGTATTTGCGTTATACAATAGCTGCCTTAAACTTGAGGACTTGGTGGACATACATATCACATTATCTTCACCTTCACTCCCACCTTCCCTTTCCTACCCTTCCAGTCTCTTCCACACCCTTTTCCCCTTTTCATGAATCCATCTCCCCGTGCCCTTTTTAGAAACTTTTTGGAGTTCTTACATGGTCAATTCTTGCAATAGAAAATGCTGCCAGATAGATAGCCAATTTGTGGTCTACTTTCTGTTTCCTTGAGATCTTTGAAGATATGATCCCCTGTTTTGTTTTGCTAAAACTGTCTGAAAAGTGTGATTTCAATCTGATTTTTTTTTTGTTTTCTGATATTCCTTTGAAAATTAGTCTTTGTGTGGTTTGTTTGCCCAGGGCCCAGAGGAGTTTGAAGCTATTATTAAAGTGTTAAGGTGTGATAATATTTCTAGGTTATGTTTTGAGTGTGACTCTTTGGGGAATTTTTTCCAATTACAGGTTATTCTTACAGGCATTTCTTCAATTAAAAAGATTTATATATTGTAAAAATCTGGTGTCTTCTCACCTTCACACTCTCAAAAGACACTATTAGGAGAGTCTCTTACCCAGCAGATAATGTACCCTCTCTGGGCTGTGTGGATTTCCATCTGCAGCTGTAAGTGAGCTTTAGGAATACCTGAAGTTGTGTCCCGGGGCACACCAGTCATAAATTATAATCAGGTCAAGAAAAGAGCACCTTGCACAGGCAGGAGGTCAGCATGGTAAGTGTGTGAGATGGTCCCTGTCACTCGGGGCACTGGAAAGCGTCGGCCTAAAAGATAACAGAGATTTATTAAAAAGAAAAACAGCTGAGATTATAAAAACAAATTTATGTCAATTCACCTACTATACTGAAATCAACATGGATCAGACCTTTAAATAGGCTATTATTTGCTACAGTTTTATAGGTCAGGGCAATGAGAAACCTACGCTGAGGCAAAAGCTCCCTGATATGGAAGGAGGAGGCTTCCTAGGAAGTTGGTTGGGCCCGCTGAGGCACACTGACGGTACTTGGATTAGACATTTTCTACACTTTATAAAGGACATCTACCTGCTTTTGTTTCTTCAGAACTTCTCAGCGTGTATCAGAGGAGTCTTTGTAGTCTTCCGTATTGTTCAAAAGATCGATGCGGTCTGTTCCAGTCTATGCTGCTCATGTGCTAATACTTGTATTTATAAATCTCTCTTCTTTTGCTTATAGGAAAATATTGAATCATTAAATTATTGAAACCAAATTAATAATTATAGTTCAGAATCAACTATTCTCATAAAGCTTTCTTACCTCCCTGCCCCATATATATATATATATATATATATATATATATATATATATATATAATTTTGTTTTTGTTTTTTAGTAGGGTCTTACTCTGTAGTCTAAGTTGGTCCTGAACTCACGTGTAGCCCAACAATGGCCTTGAACTCACTGCAATCCTCCTGGCTCAGCTTCCCAAGTTCTAGGATTATAGGCATATGCCATTGGTCCAACTGTTGTGTGATTTCTATGTTGTTTGTATAAAGTAATATAGCAGTATTCAAATCAAAATCCAAATAGAAGAACATTTCAATAGTCAAAATCATGTTCTGCCAAAGACATCTCCATCCTAATCTCTGGAATTTATGAATGCCTTATTTAACGCAAGCAGAGATTAATGTGGAATATGAATATAGTTGACAATAAAGTGACCCTAAAACAAAGAGATCATCCTTCCTTGTCTGGGTATTCATAGTATCTAATCAAGGCCCCGCAGAGAAATGGAGCAAGAGGGGAATCGGGGAGAAATGTGACTGTGAGAGAGGACACAGAGAGGACAGCAGCCTTGTTGGCTGCAGCAGTAAAAACCAAGTTACATAGCTTTGAATCTGAATTACAGTCTTTGACTTCATCTACATAGTGTTGGTATCACAAGCTTGCAGAATGCAACATTGAGGGATCCTGAGAGATTCTACCCCTATTTCAGAAGAAGGGCACAGATGCCAAGCAGTGGGCCCCTTGAAGATGAGTGCATAAAGTTGTGAAAGGACAGCTAAAGTTTCAGTGGAGACCCTGGAAATTTGGAGATGTCAGGAACACGGACCTTCTGCAGTGGAAGGCCTCGGGTGTAAGCAAAGCCAGACCAAAAGAGAAAGCGTGAAGGTTGCAGCCTGAGGCCAAGGTGTGAGGGTGGGGCTCTTTTGCAGATCATTTCTGTTATAGTTTACCCCAGAAACTGAAAACAGAGCTACCGGATTTAACATTTGCCCTGGTAACTTTCATCTGTGCTTTGGTCTGATTGCTTTTTATTTTCCCATGCCTCACTTTTAGAATGAAAATATTTACTCTGTACCATTGTATGTTAGAAGATTTAACATTTTTGTTTGTTTTTTATTTTCACACGGGGTTGTAACTAAAGAGTTTGTCTTCATTCTCAGAGGAGACTTTGTACTTGGAAATTTTTAGCAGCAGTGGAACTCTTAAGACTTCGGTAACTCTTAAAATACTAAACATATTTTGCAGAAAAAAGGGGGACACAAGTCATTTGCGGGCAATGGCAGAACGTTATGGCTTAGATCTGGAATATTCTTCAAAAACTTCATGCATTTGGTTGTTGAAGATTAAATTTCCCGTGCCATTAGGAGGTAGGGCCTCATTGGAAGAGGTAGATCACTGGGGTTTTAACCTGGAAGGGGAAGATTATTGGAACATGAAATTGAAATATATGTGTTAGCTCTGCCCTTCCTCTCTGATGTGGATTCCTGTGCCATGCTGTGAAAATTTCTCTCTAATTAGGACTCTGCCATGTGCTTCCACCCACGGCAAGTCACCCAGGAATGGGTTGAGACCTTCTAGAACTGTGAACTGAAGTAAACATTCCCTCTCTTATGTTGTGACTCTCCAGTCTGCTGTCCCAGCAATGGGAAAGTAACTAATACTGAATTAAAAAAGAAATTAGTAAATAGATATATTCTCTAGATTTAAATTATTTTGTTAATATATGCACCCAAAAGTGCTTTCCTTAAAAGGTCATATTTTACGTAATTTATTCCTAGATATTTTAATCTTTAATCTCAATTACAATACACTGAAAAATAATCGATAAAATTATAAGTTTTTAATATATCTATTTGCTTATTCTGTTACAGATAAGTTAAAATTTTATTCTTAAATATGACCTTAAAGTCAAATTGTGAATGTAATTTCCACTACATCAGAAAGCATTTTCTCACAAAACTTGCAAAGAAACAAAAAGACATCGTTCAACTGTATACCTAAGAATATGTTAAATGCTCTTTCAAAGCTGAAGTTAAAACTTTATTGAGGTCAGATATAACAATCAGGTTATGCAATCCATGTCAGGAATTTCAATGATAGCACCTTTCTGTTTTTTTCAAATGCTAAAAGCACTGAGGTGAAAACAACTGCCAAGTGTAAATACATTTTTCTCGCTTATTACAGCAAGACCAAAGGAGGGAAAAGACGTATTTTCCATTAGCTAATTTTCTCACAGAACGAAAAATTTTAATTAGCTATTTAATAATGTTGGATGAGAAGAATATTTTATTAAATTATGTTAGATTATAATATCTTTGGCATTTTAGATTTCACAAAATTTTACTTTAAAATTTATTTTAAGAGATCGAGGATTTCAATAGTACATTTGTATTCAGTGTTTTGTGACATTCTCCTTGCAGGTCAACTGGTTTAAAATTTACCATCCACGGCATAGCATCAGGACATACTGTGGACTTTGCAATTGTACAGCATATAAATTACAAAGACAAAATGCAAAGATGTTTAGTCTTGCATTGTTTGCTTGCCTAATTCATTTTTTAAATTTTTTCTTGTAGTGGTTGATGTTGGAGAACGAATGGAAACACACTTTGCCACTGAGCTGTACCCCAGACCTGGATTTCCTTTTTGTGAGTTGCTTTCTTCACATTCTGAGGGACTAACATTGGACGTAAATACCTCTCCAGTCCTTAGTTTTCTTTTATGAACATGGAGAAATAGTGAAGATTATGTAAAACGATGTCTTTAGCATGCAGAAAGTTGCCAAACATATAGGAAGCATACATTATTTGATAAAGTTCACATTATTATTCTTTAATAATAATAATTGGTGGTAGTGACATGTCTTACCTAAGTATATATTCATGAATGTCCCTAGAATAATATAAAGGTACATCATTAATTATCAGAATAGGAAATGATTAATCTGCTTCATGTTAGTTTGCATATCATTGCCTCAGTGATGTCTCCAAATTGAATTAAAGCGTTTTTAAGGATTTTCTAGATGTATAATTGTCTACAAGCCTAATTCTTAGAAGTCTAGAAGAATCAAAACAGCGTGCAGTCCAATGTGTTTTTTTTTCTACAACTGGTGAACATTTATATGTTCATATTATTACAACTGACTTTATTGTCTTGCGTTATATATTATCCCCTTTTGTCACCACAGGTAAGAAACAAATGCCTTTTATTTTCAGGATTAGTTAACCTAACTTCAAATATGACTTTTACAATAAAGCTAGTATTAGTTTATAAAATTGTCATGCTTAAACATAAGCATTGGCTGAAGGAATGGCTCAGCGGTTAAAGTGCTTGAGGAAGCGTTAAGCCAAGCGCTAAGTACCCGAGTTCGATTCCCCAGCACCACATACGCTGGGCGTGGTGCATGACTATAATCCCAGTACTCGGGAGCCTGAGACAGGAGGATTGCCGTGAGTCCAAGGCCAGCCTGGGCTCTGAAGTGAATTCAGGACCAGCCTGGACCACAGAGCGAGACCCTGTCTCAAAAAAAAAGTAAGCATTTCATTTTGCTCCCATTTTAGTATTTAATACTTTTTTATTTCTCAGGAAACATGTTGGGGACCCATAGACAGAGGCTCTTTGGTCCTGGGTGGATGATGGAGAGAGAGGAACAGCATGTGGATAACATTTGATAGGGACAAAACATATAATCTTTTCCTGTAGCAGACAGCTGAGGAGTGCAGAGGGCCTTCTTCTGATACCTTGAGCTGTAGCCAGGGTGCATTAATTTTTAAATCACCAAAGATGTTAAATCTTTTAGCGACAAAAAATGCTATTCTAACTCTTGCTGTATTTCTTTTATTCTGCAGATTATTAGGTACATTCCCACCTGTCATAGAGATAGCTTAGATGTAGCATTAAACAGATGCAATACATTATGAAAAGCAAGATAAAGATGACAGCTCTTAAATGTCAAACTGATGAGACAGAAGTAGTAGTGGTGGGTTGATCATTATTGATCAGTATCAGTCTTAAAAATTAGGAAGCAAGTAAAAAACTTACACTTTGTGTACCAATTTTCACGACAAATATGTAAGAAGCTGAAATTTTTAAAAGAAATTTTACATTGGTTTCAGTTTGAACTCATTGATGGGCATATAGTCAGCTCAATTTAAATACTGCTAAATTTAGTCCGAGGATGTCATCTGAATAAATTTCAGGCCCAAGTACAATGAATCTTTTTCTTTTAGTACTAAAATACTGATTGATTAAATTATAATATTATTTCCAATTTTTCAGATGTGTTCAATCCATGTGTACTACTATGAAATAAAATGAGGGAATAAAGTCTTCTACCTCCAAATCTGTAAAAAATATTTTGTAGATAATCCAAGGCTTTATTATGAAAATCTTCATCCTTTGGTTAAAATTTATATCAATAATCAATCCTTTAATGTAGGCTTATGAGAACAACTTGTGACTGAACCAGAACCTTAGATTTCTATAGAGAGTTGTTTCTTAATGGTAGCTGCTTAAGAGCACACTGGAGTAAAAATTCTTTTGCATATCGAAGATAGCTTCACAAGATCTTATAGTTTAGCCTCATAAAACCTTGAAAATTTTGCAAAAAGTTAGGGAAATGGAGCTTGAAATACCTTCCATTTTCTAGATGACACATGCAGTTTTATTCTACCAATCTTTTCAGTATTGAAATGTTTAGTAAGTGAGTAAGTTCTAAGGTGACAATTTAAACAGCTGAAACTTTAAAAACCCAATACCAAGTCCTCATAGGTCCCACCCCATATGGTCATAGATGAGAACAAAATAATATGTTTATAATAGTACCTTGAAATTATAGTTTTATATTTTCAGAATGTAACTGTATCTAAACCATACTACACCCCTGTGAAAGAGGGATGTACTATTATTGTCTCTTTGCAGAGGAAAAAGATGTTCCACAGATGTTAAGTGACTTGCCAGAAGCTATAGTGCTTTACAGATGCCAGGAAGGGATTGGGACACGAAGCCTTTTGGATTCACAAGAATGTGCTCACAATCTTCCAGCAGTCAGTCAAGATAGTCGCTGTGCAGCTGTAATATCCTCATTTTTATGCATATACTCAAAATAGCGTTCTTTAAAAGACTATTTCTATTAGGTAATTACAGAAGTATGTAAAGTGTGTCTTATGACACGTAAAATATTCTCAGAACACTTGAAAAGCACAGCACAGCTTGATATAATAACTGATTTGAAATCATCTGTTTCTACATGGCAAGTTATGCAAAAACTCACTGATATAAAGCAATAGCTCATTACAGCTTCTAGATATTAGGAATTTAGGATGGACAAGGCTGAGTAGTTTTTATCTACATCTCATAAACAATCAGTCGTGCTCACATGAGGGCAGGAGGTGGAGACGGTAAGGGCCAGCAAGTCACTTTCGTCTCTTCATATTGTCACAGGGCATCTCTCTACATTTGCCATCGTAGACTCAGGGTAATGTGAAAGCTTACATGTTGACTCAAGGTTCCAAAGGCTGTGTTCTGGCAAGTGTCTTCTCTAACATAAGTATAGTCTTCACGAAGTTTCACACCGCCGCCTTCTACTGGTTATCAAGTTCTCATGCTGTCCTTTCAAATGGAGGTGTACATGCAAGGATTAATGGGTACACTGTCAAAGTAGAAGAGTTTGGAGGATGGGAACTATCGTCGTATAATAAAATGCACTGCAATGTCTCACAAAAAACAACAAGAATTTCCTGTCAACCATAAGAAAATTATCAAGGACATTACTTCAGTGGTACCATACAGATAAATATTTTACACTGATAATGGTAGACATGCAATATGATATTGCTCAGGAGAATGTCAATGAGGATAGAAAACTTGTCTTAAGATGATTCCATTTTGATGATGATGCTTGAGGGGATTGTAGTATGAGGAGGCAGCGAGAATTGTGAGCTGTAGGATGTGAAAGATTAAATACTGAGACTTCCTGTTGGTATATAACCTACTGTTCAACCAATGCAGCTTTTACCATTGTGTTCAACTGGCATCTTAGACACATTGGTGACTATTAGAGTTGTTTACTGTTTTTTCCTGTAATATTGTGATTTTATAAAAACAATGATACTCCCTGCTTTATTCTTCACTTCATTTCTAACGATAATATAATACCTTACAAACATCATATGGAAGGACTTGCACTTTTGTTCATCAAAACATCAGTAATTATGTCTTAAAATAATACTGAAATTATAGATAATGTAGATTTTTTCTTTGTGAAAATAATATGTAGCATACATATACACATACATATTTCAGGTAGCAAGGGCCAACACTTTTTGCAGAAATGATCAGTGACCAACGTGATTTGTGAAAGACATAACTTCACGCTGATAAAATATTGAACGTCCTATGTTTTAGCTACTTGAGCTTCACCGAGCATTTTATATGACTACTATAATGACTTAAATAACCTTTTGGTTTTCCAAGTCATAAAAACACATTCTGTCCCTGCAAGTATAAATTATAGAAATTTACCGTGATTCTGTGGGACAACAATCTTTTCAGGTCACTCCACTCATAATTACAACTAATTAAAATGTGCCAAAGAAAGGATAGAAATTTATCACTGCTCATTAAACCTGTAAAGACTGTGTTAATTAGATGTCAGGCTCAGTAACTCACACCAATGTCTGATGCCAGTCTAATTTTAGAGGAAAAGAAAAGTGAACTTCAGAAGAGTCTATCAGGGATTCTGAAGTTGTTTTTAAAAAATTAAAAATAAGGATTTAGAGAGAAAACATCTTTGCAATTTTTGTATTAATGTAATTATCATTAACCATCTGCCTAAGCAAATAGAATAAAATAAAATAACATTTGTTGAATTTTAAACTGCCTTGGATTTATAGTTACCCACAAGGCAGGGCTGCGAACCACAGTTTTATTTGCAAGCTGAAAAATTTTGTATATTTATACAGTTTAAATACTTGATCTCTCCTTAAATAAAGCAAAATATTTTTGTGTTATTCTATTTACAGAAATAAATATTTAAACTTAAGAAACTAGGTTTTCACACAGGGTGTATTTTATATATAACAGATTTGTCAAAAATCCACAAAGTAGGCTTTAATAAATAATAAAGAATTATGTGAGGAAAGTGAGTAAACTTGTCATACTAGAAATGGTTTTGAACAACGAGGCTAATAATACAATAATATGGGATGGATAAAAATAGAATTCCTTTGAAAATTGACAAAGCAGGTAAGAAGACTGCGCCACTCGGTGCAGCACGTGTGAGAACTTCAGACGCGTCAGGATGGAGGCAAAGGAGTTGTTGATTAAGGGCTATAATGGCTTTGGCTTCCTGAGTCAAGAACTCCACATATTCTGTCATAATTCACTTTCGTCTTGTGTCTTGTGATTTTATGTTTTGAACAATTCATGCACTATTTTTTGTAGTACAAATAGAAATCTTACAGCATACTGCATATACAATCATTCTTTAGTCTCTATATCTCAACCAAGCACCAAGCACTTTCTTTCTTTCTTTCTTTCTTTATTATTTTTTTTTTTTTTTACCATCAGCACTTGCTCTCCCAAAAAGCACAAGGCATCTCGCAGGAATGTTCCTCCCTCCACGCTGACTCTCACAGCTGCCTGGATTGGGGCAATGCCCATTGCTGATAGAGACAGCATCACACAGGGATAGGGCAGCTGATGGCCGTCAACCATTACTTGGATGAAAGCTTGGTTTTGGTGTTTTTCTTATTTGTTTTTATATTTTAAAAATTGCTTAAATTCCAAATTCATGGCTCAAGTTCAATTGATTTTCTCATGTAATAGTTACCATTTTGAAAATGTGCAGAGGGCTGGAGGAATCGTGGCACAGAGGTTAGAGTGTTTGCTTAGCAAGTGCAAAGGCTTGAGCTTAATTTCCAAAAACAGATAATCCCCTATCTTTAGTTACTTGCTCATACAATAAAAACAAACAAAACCAAACTCTACAAAATGTAAATATCCTGGAAACAGCAGAAATATCGAGACAGTAGTGAATGTCTATAAGCCCACCACTCAGGATGCTGAGACAGAAAGATTGCTGTGAGTTCAGGGCCAGCCTGGCCTACAGAATAAAACCCTGTCTCAAAAAAAAAAAAAATAGTCTAGAGTATATAACATAATCTAAGCTTAAATATGTTCCCTTTAGTTTACAATTGTTCCCTTTTACTGATATTTTATTAAAGACTAAAGAAGCATGAAAATGACAGAGAATTATTGTAACTTAATAAATTCCAGCATTGAGAAGGAATTAATTATTTACATTTTGTTTGATAAAAAAGTAATTTATGGTTCTATTCTCAATGGCCTTTTAAAAAAATTTTATTTGATGTTGGTTTTCAGCCTCATTTCTTTGCCTACTTTTTCCTACCTTTCCTTGCAGGAGACACCAGTGACACTCTTGGTAACATATTTGGGGCCAATTGAATAATTATGCCCTTCACATCTTTTGCCTATCAACATTATTTAAATCAGCCAAAAAAGTAATTTCTTGTGGCTGGAGGAATAGCCCGGTGATTTGCCCACCGCATCTCAAGACCTGCCGAGCAATCTCAAGATCTTGAGTTGGATTCTCCATCACCACAATAGCCTGAGCTACAGGCTCCTGAACTCACTGTGTAGCTAAAGGTGGCCTTGAACTCACAGAAATCTGTCTGGCTCAGCCTCCCAAGTTCTGGGATTATAGACTTATGCCACCACGCCTGGCTATCATTTTCTTTCCCCCTGAACCTTATAATTAGGCTATATTTTAAACATTCTCCACAAATGGGCTTTTATCTCCATAAACTGGAAAAAAAAATCTTCTCTAAATTTTTGTAATAACTCCCTATCTTTAGTTACTTGTTCATACAATAAAAACAAAACCAACTCTACAAAATGTAAATATCCTGGAAACAGCAGAAATATGGAGACAGGAAAAGCTCTGTAGTTGCTAAGATTTAGGAAAAATGGAGAAATGAATAGACTGAAAAGGATGGTGTTTAGGGGAGTGAAATTCTTATGCATTATACAATGATATACTCATGTTCTCACAAAGTTGCCAATTAGCCAAACATGGAAACACATGCCTGTAATCCCAGCACTCGGGAGGCTGAGCCAAGATGAGTGCCATGAGTTCAAGGCCACAGCAGGCTACATAGTGAGCTCAGGGTAAGCCTGGACTAAAGAGCAAGACTCTGTTTCAATAAATAAATAAACAAATAAATATTCAAACCCCACAGAATGTATAATTATCAAAACCATTCTACTGAAAAATATTGATTGTAGGTGGCATGAGTTTGCCTATGTAGGTTAGCTAGAACAAATGTACCACTCCCCTGTGAGATTTTGTGCTGTGTTGTGTGTGTGTGTGTGTGTGTGTGTGTGTGTGTGTGTGTGTGTGTGTGTTACAAGGACATGAGAGTAGAGTGAATATAGAAATTCTCTGAGTTTCCAGTTTGCATTTGTCAACTTTTCAACACTGTAATACAATAATAGACATAACTCTACACAAAACTTAAATGGTTTATTTTTATTTATTGTTTCAAAGATTTCAATCCATGGTTGGCAAGAAAATAACTTTTTGGCCTGTGGCAAGCAGAAATATCATAACAGAAGGGCGTAGAGGAGAAAAAGCAGTTTATCTCATGGCATTTAGAAGGAAGGGAGTGGGGATGAGGAAGAGTTCAAGAATAAGACATACTTTTCAAACCATGTCCACTAGTGACACAGGACTTGTACCTCCTAGGTGTCGACTCGGCTAATGAATCCATCAATGGATTAATCCACTTGATAAACATGAGCAAATCAGTCGACTTCCGAAAAGCCCAAAAGCCTATTAGCTGGGTGATTTTTGGCATCTGTGTGCTACCAGAGATTGAACTACTTTCTAGTCATTTTTTAAACTAATTTTAACATATTGTCTTTCTAAGCCACCAAGTTACCCAGGCAAGTTGGAAATCCCAATCTTCTGGGCTCTGTCTCCCAGAATGCTGTGTTTACAAGGATGCGCCTCCAGCCACAATGCCCAGCTGGTGATACATTATCACCGCCAACAGTAACACAGTTAAATTTGCTGGGAGCCTGAAATTACTCTATAAAATAAGATCCATGAAATTTTAAGTAAACTACCACTAATATCTTACCCCTATTACAGAAAAAAAATTATTGCTTTTAGATAAACTTATATTTCTTAGCCTGGCTTAATAGAGAATACCTCATCTGGCCTTTTTAAAACTACGATTTTATATACTATAGATCATTATTGCTCACCTGAGTACTACTTGTGCCTTTTTCCAATTACAATGAACTCAATACTATAACAATGGGAGTATGGTATTGCATTTGTCTGTACATTGAAGGGAAAACTCCAAAACTACCAAAACTAATAACCAATATAAAATTTTGGACTAAGGAAGATTAGTACATATTGGGGTAGTTTCATTTGTTATAGAAATACATCACTCTAATCAGAATTAACAACGAAGGGGCTTTGCTTGTATGGTGGTAGGAAATCTATGAGAACATTTTACTTATTAGTTTTAATGTGAACTTTCAGCTGCTTGGAAAATAAAATGTTTAATTAAAAATAATATTTTAGAAAACTCAGCCAAAGTTTATTCCTGCCTATGTTCGAGGTTCTTCAAAAAAGGGAATAAAGGAATACACTTCATAAGCAAATTATGATAATTAATTCTATTAATAAAAGCAACGGTCTTAGAATAGTGCTGATTTACTGGTATATAGTAAGTGCTAAATGTGTATCAATTATCAGGATCAGGGTGTCCTAACACAAGATTCTAAAGAGTAAGTCTCTTACATTTTTATATTGTGAAAAAAAAAATTGTACCGCATGGATGATTTTCTTCAAGACTATTGGGATAGGGGTCAAGATCAGGGCAATACAGGAGAATAATTGAACTTTATTTCATTGTAACACAAAGCAGGAGGCTTTTTAACAGCATTGGTGTAAACTAGTAGATAAGTACAGGAGGATATTAAGGAAAGTATTTGTTAAAGTAATTATACTGACTGGTTTTGTTTTTTTTAGATTTGCCGAAGGCTTACTGCTGTGGTCCACAGAGGCCTCAAGACCAGATGTGTCTTTTTTGATGATTACTTTTACAAGAGGTGGTTTCCAGGTCCCTGAAAAAGACATTTCTTCCAAGAAGCTGAGGGAAGATTTAAATCTCAAATTAGAGGAAAGAGAATTCACAATTATCATTTTCTAATGTAGTACTCTGGGAAAAGGCAGGACTAGAGTTTATAATTGGGTAGTTAGTTAGGCCAAGGGAAACATATGGTCTATCCTGGTCAGTATGTATATTACACATAATCTGGTATCTGATTATCACAAAGAAAGTATATTTAGGTATTTCCTCAGAGTATTGAAATTCTATGTGGTACATAGGATTTCATTCTCAGCCTTAATTCTTTCTGCAAACAAAACTTTTCTCTGCCCTATTAGTATTCTGAACGTGTGATAACACTGAACTCAGTTCTGACGTCCATCTTCCTCACAAGATTTCTCAAATCAGTAAATGACAAATTGTTATCTTACTTTGCTCACATCAGAACCTCAAAGTCAGTTTTGATGCTTTTTCGGTGCTATCTAAATATCAACTTTCCTTCCTTTTCATGTATTTAATTTTTTTTCTCAGTGCAAAGCTCAGAGTGCCTCACCATAGTTCTGTTTGCACTGTGATACCATTATT
This sequence comes from Ctenodactylus gundi, assembly GCA_004027205.1. Classification (NCBI taxonomy): domain Eukaryota; kingdom Metazoa; phylum Chordata; class Mammalia; order Rodentia; family Ctenodactylidae; genus Ctenodactylus; species Ctenodactylus gundi. The sequence continues at coordinate 139,439 of PVKB01001409.1, forward strand.
TTAATTCACTTTAAACTCCCCCCTTTGGAATCTAGGGAGCAGCCCTCCCTTGGGTGTTCATCCTCTCATCTGTTTGATCGGTACTACAGGCACACTTCTAAAGGACCGGATGCTCTACTATTGGTCCTTTTCAAAACCATTAATGAACTCCTTTGGAAAAGTTGTTAAATCATTGTTGTAAACTGCACCTAGTACCAATGAAGAAATCTTTTTTTTTTCTTTTTATTTCTCATTTCCTTTATTCCTTATTTGTTCTGTTCTTCTTCATCAACAAATCTATTTGTACCCCCTCACGCAGTAGAGTCAGGGAAACAAGTCCGTTAAGGAAGACCTGATCTGCTCCTTTTATCTTGGCGTGCAAATAAGAAAGAAGGAAATTAAATTACAATGTAAAACAAGGTGTGATAAATGTGAAGACAGTGAAAGCACAGGTGGAAAAGTGGTATTTTGCCTAATTACATCTGAAGTTCATTGCAGACTTCCCCGAGAAACATATTTAGAACTGGAGCTGAAGCATGGTTACTATTGGCTACTACGATTGAAAAAAAAAAAAAAAAAGAATGGGGAAGAAAATTCCACCAGAAAAGTGCATGTCTTAAAAGCAAAAGAACAAAAGAGGCAGAGAGCCTACGTAACTTCTCAGGAAACACTTGCTTGACTCGATGCTGACAGAAAGAGACAGTGGAAGGAATGGTACTAAAATCGTATGCAGAAAGCACACAACAAAAGACTCCCTAAGTCCTATGATGACTTTGGGTTTTTCTTTAAAAGAAAATAGGGAACAACAGTTGCAATGTTGTCTTCCAATGAACCATATGCTAAAAGCTCAGCACTCCATGTGATGGAATTAGGAGGTATGGAACCTTTAAGAGATGGGGACTAAAAAGACCCTTAAGTCATCAGGGGATGTTGCTGAAGACGGTGGAACATGTTCATTTCCTCTCTCAATTTCCTGTTTTACTCCAGATGAAAGCAGTTTTGCTTCCCAACTTGTCCCCACAAAAATGTTCTAGCTCACAAGCCCAAAACAATAGGGCCACATTATCATGAACTGGAAACCCCAAAACTATGAGACAAGTTATTTTCTTTCTTCATAAGGTTATTTCCCAAGTATTTTTATAGAGTGATAAGATGCTAACCCACAAATAACATATGGAGAAATTTTAATAATTGAGTCATGAATCCGTACTCTGCATTTTGGAAAGAGTAGAATGAAAGTAAATTCTGTGACGATCACATACAAACCATAAAATCCAGCCTAAAGTCCTTTAGACCCTGTTGAAGGTGCTGGTAACTTAGATTTTGGAACATTCTAATGGAACAGATATATGTAATTAATAATTCAAATGTGTGACAGTGGATAGTATTCACAAACTGATTTTCTTGAAAGAGGAGAGAACAATAGTAGAGTGTATGTAAGTCTCTGCTGTCACTTTTTAAGTAGACTTTTATTGGAGAACTGGTTTGCCATGGTGATTTTGAGGTGTTTATTTTTCACTGCATTAATATATGTTTTTCTATGTCAAAGTCTCAGCACAATAATTGTGGCTAAAAACTGAAATTAAGTAAAGTTTACATATATAATCTTTATGAAGAATATTCCAGGAGAATATGTAAACCAAGAATAGATTATAAAGTATCTTTTCCAAACATTAGTATGCAACATTTCTAGATTAATTGTCAATAAAATCCTCCTTTCCATCTGGCCTTTACAATTCAACTTTCTATCAGCGTTCTGGTCTTCTGAGCTCTGACCAGAATCCCCATCAAGTGTGGTGCTTAATACTCTATATCTTTTCTAGCCAGCACCTTCAGATTTTTCCAAACTCCTCCTCTGAACCAGTTCCAGGGTTGCAAAGCCACGTGGTCAGGTAAATTCACACCAACAACTTCTCTTTCCTGGAATAATCAACAACCACAATTTAAGGGAGGAAACATTTATTTTAGCTCACAGTTTCAGAATGTTGCAATCCAACCATTGGTGGCTGGCAACGTTGGAAGCACATGGTAGAGGCCCTTCCAGAAGTAAAACTGTGCACATCAGGGCAGACCGGAATGTAAGTGAGCAAGAACTGGCAGCCCTAGCATGAATCTTTCCAGGTCATACCCCAGTGTTCCATCCCTTTCTGGCCAAGCACCCGTGGTCACTCCTCCTGGGTCAAGCCCAAGTGTTCTGCCCCTTTCAACAAGAACTCACTTTTTAAAAGCACTTACTTCCACAGATAATCCACACCATCCACACACATGAGGCTTTGGGGAGATTAAACCATAACAAAACCCTTTCAAATTATTATTCTGATTTTCTTATTCTCATTTGCTTCTAATCAACTAAAACTTTGGAAAATCTTATCAGTTTTTACTTTTATTTCTTAAAGAGTCCTTGGTGTGATTAGAATACGGCTGAGCAAACACTGGATTAATTGTTCTTATTTAAAACCAAGTCAAATAAATTTGCTGATAAAAAAGGAAATTTTAAATCTCATTTACTTTTAAGATGAATTTTTCCAGCATTAATTGATTTGAATTAATAATCATATGTTATTCTGACTCTTTTTAAAGGAAGCATTATAAAGTTGCCCATCATTAATGAGAAATATCTCAGCCGGGGCTACTACACAGTGAGTTCAGGACCAGTTTGAACTACAGAGTGAGACCCTGTCTTTCCTCCCCAACTTCTACCCCCCACCAAAAAAAGAAAAGAAGAGAAAAGAAAAATGCAGCCTCTCACCAAATAAATATTCCAATTTTGTCTATATACACGATTTTTTTTACTTTGGAGTTCATTTGCAATATATCTAGGTAACAATGCTTGCTTTCTAATTCCAAATAATTTCTGAGTCCATGTATATCAACTGGCTTTCTTTCAAAATGTATATTTTACAATGCACAAAAATTTGCCTACCTAGGAGGATTTGTCATAGTTTGTATTTAAAAGAGAGAAAGAAAGAAAAAAGAAAGAACTGTAGAGAACAATCCTTGTGTAATTTTGTCTTCCGTTATCCTAGGTATAAAGGGACACTAGCAGATTTTCAAAAATACCCAAATGAACAGGTGGGCTTCTAAAAGCAGATATCTTTTTGATAAGAATGTAATGCTTTCCCTGAGTCATAAAATGGGATCTAATTATGACTTTTATTGTAAACTTTGTGAAGAAAAAGCAGATAATTAATTTTCTTCCAGTCACATAGATGGTTTCATAGATTTATGATACAATTAAGTTTAAGTAATCAAAGTCATTAAAATAAAATTTACATTGTAGTAAAAAATACTGCAGGGACCTGACAAACAGAGGGATTTTTCTGGTGTTTATACATGTAAATTGGCACATTAGTTTGGAGTGATAGCACATGCCTATAACTCTAGCACTCTTGCAGGTGGAGACAGAAAAAAATCCAAGTTTGATCCCTATGTGATCAACTTAATATAGCAACACACTGTCTGTCTGTCTCTGTCTCTGTCTCTGTCTCTGTCTCTGTCTCTGTCTCTCTCTCTCTCTCTCTCTCTCTCTCTCTCACACACACACACACACACACACACACACACACTCAAACACACACACACACAAAAAAAAATAAAGGGGCTAGAGATATAGCTCAATGCAAAGTCATGGGTAAAATATCCCACCTCCAGTTTAACAGAAAAATAGATTATTCAAATAAATTTACTTATCTATTGTTTATTTACTTTAATTCCAATTCCAATTTGAGTTTAATATCTGTTTATATTCAACTTATTTTCTAGATTCCTTCTGTTCAGTGATATGCAGACTCACTTGTATCCAAAGTGATGACTAAGACAATTCATAGTATTTTATTCATCATTAATGTTTGCTATTAAATGTCTTCTGTTGTAAGATCTCGGTGCAATCCCTGGAATATGCAAATGTCAGCATTGGTTCTGGGATCTGGTTGGTCTAGGTATTTCCCACCCCTGATGTTCATCCCAGAACATGTAAGGTTTATCTCTGAGTAGAAAAATGTTGATTCTTTAAGATAAACTAGAATTCTAAGATCTTTTTTAAAAATACAGTTTGAATTCTCAAATGTTACCCTTCTTCCTCAAGAAAACTGAAAACCTCGTGAATGGGTCTGTGACTAAAAACCCTTTAGGAAAGCTGTCATTCAGATTTTAATAAGACAGAATGTTCACATTGTTTCACTTTGAAACAGCTTATATAATATAAAAAGAGTGCTAAGATCAAATTCTCTAAAGATTCAACTGGAAGATTCTTTCTTTACAATTTATGAATTGAATTTACGACATATTTCTTGTTTTTTTTTTCTTGCAATTAAAAAGCCTGAAATTTTTTTCTCAAAAAAATCTGAAGCATTTAAGTGAAATAATTTCAGGGGACACGAACTTTTTGTTTTTCTCACAATTACTGTTTGCATTAATCTATTTTATCAGTATATTTTGCATTGAACTTGAATAATTGGCTTGTACCTATTACTTTTTAATCATTTTTATTTCTCCTTCGTGCTCATCCTCATCTACTCTTCCAAGAGTTTTGCTATGGTTGGGATCTGGAATGACCCAAAAGCCTCAGGTATTTGGATTTAGTGAGTTCACTGTTTATTATCTGGTGATAGTACCTGCCTGGACATAGTGCATGCTTGGGTTTGACTTGGAAAGATAGTGTCAATTGGGGCGGCTCAGGCGAGAGCTCCCAGGTGTGTGTTGTTCGGTTTATGGCTAGGAAGTAAGGGAGAGGTGCCTTCTCGGAGGGGAGCCCAGCTGGAAAAGTGAAATAATGAAAGGAAAGAAGAAGAAATATTTTTACAGCTTATTCCTAGGAAGCCTTGCTTCACTTGGCTTCTGTCTGCAGGCAGCTCTCCAGCCTGTGCCACATACCCTGACCTTTGCTGACCACCCTATAAATGGACTATGTGAGATTTGCTGAACCTGTGAGCTAATTGTATCAGTCTTCTCTTGAGTAGTGGATGTTCGTTATTCTGTCAAAACAACACATAACTAAGACAATCTTAGTCCCTTCTCCATAAAGTCTGTTTCTTTCAGAGACAAAATAATGACTTTATTATATGGTATTCAAGGAGCTGGAAGTAATTCCTTCTTAGAACTAGAAAAAAATAAATATTTTAGCTCTGTATTTGCAAGGAACTCAATTGTTCCAAAAATATTAATAAAGTGGGAAAAAGACTTTGACCCTCAAATTAGATAGTGGCACCCCACATAGAGAGACTGTTATAGTTGTAGTTAACTCAAGACCCGAGGTCTGACTCTTGGAAATGCTGAGATGAGAAAATTTTATTGTTAAGGCACTAGTTTGTGGTTATTCATTATGAAGCAACAGAACACAAACAGTGACACTAATAAAAGTCATTACAATAAGTAAAAGTTGTGAGCATCAAAGATTAACATAGTGTTTAGATATCCTGGAGAATTTGAGTAGATGATGAAAATGAAAGGGAAAACATTGTAAAATAAGTGGAAATGTATCTGTTCTAATAAGGCTCGACATTGTTTATGTATTTTTTTCTATTCTGGAATAAATTCTGCTGATTCCTGGGTATGATGTTTTTACTCTCTCTAGTCTATTCCAATAGAATATCTCTGTCATCAAAATGCTGTATTGATGCTTTCCAATAAAGAACGATTATGATAGCAGTAGTTTATAACACAGGTAGACAAGCTACTGATTCTAAATCTAATGTGTTTTTTCAAGAAGAAAATGGAAATTATCTTTAATTATTTTTAAGATTATTTGGAAACGCAAGTCTCATCGTTCCAAACAGATGACTAAGCAGCCTCATTTATCTTAATTAAAGTTCATCTTACTCAAGATACTGTCTGTCATGCAGTATTTTTTGAAAGACAGTTCTTTCTCTTATTACCACAGTGTCAGTATCTTCATGAGTATATATTTGAATACACAACTCAATGTCAAAATGCAAAGTCGGGTCTAAAATCTAGCATAATGAACTCTTGCTTGTTGAATAAAACATGATAGTCACTCAACTCAAATATTTCTAGCTTGGTGTCTAAACTCCTTGCACAAATGATTATAATAAGAAAATATAATATTGAGTTAATATCATACCTGTGAACCTCACCTATGGTGTCATTTTCCTAATGATTGAACAAAAGAAGCATAGTTTAGACAGATAGCTTATAAGTAATGTTTGCAATCATTTAAATTATTTAAGTTTACCCTTTGAAACTTGAGTATGATAGAGATCAAAGAAAAGCCAGGTACTAGTCGTTGACCACTGAAAGTGACTGTGAAAATTCCCTATTAAGGCATGTCTGGTGGCATTGTGGTGGAGAATGGAGGAGGGACACTATGAACACCTGAGAATTATAGAGGCACAGGCATGTGATGTCAACAGCCTGCAGAAACCAGGTTATAGCCTGTGAGAGCCATTATGTGTGCTGTGTTCAGCCCACCCACCTCAGAGGAGTCCCCCAGGGCCCACGGCGCCCCACCCATGCTGTATTGTGAGCAGAAAGCAGTACATGGATTCAGAATATCATTGCCTAGCCTGAAGGCTTAATGATGTTTATTCTGTAGGCTTTTGAACTCATTTTGCATAAGTTATTAATAGTTCTTTTTTTCTAGTCTACACCTTTTTTTAAAAAATGAGATTGTGGATCCTATATCATCCCCTTTATTGTATTCGGGAAGTATATAACTTGTTTGCTTTCACAGGTTCATAGCTAAATAGGAATTTGTATCTGGATATCAATTATATCTTTGGTTTCAGTAATAGCTGACTTAAATGACACGTAGGTGACAATGTAGACTTCAACTTTAAAATAACACTGGCATGATTTAAGAATTTTTGGTCCTTTCACAGAGAATAAATGCTTTTTGTAAAGCTCTCAGGGGAGGGGAGGAGGAGAAAGAGTAGAAGGGAATCGTTTCATAATGATGTCCCTTGAAAATTTTATATTGAAACTTAATCTCCAATACGATAGTATTAGATGATTTGCCCCTTGGAAAGTGATAAAACATAAGGTTTCTGTCGCTCTGAACGCAATCATCTCCATCATGAAAGGTCCTGCCATCAAAGAAAGTGTTCTTCTGCCTGTCTTCCATGTAAGATGTAGCCACATGGGTTGGTTAGAATAAAGTGCTGACATCTTGATCCTAGACTTTCCAGCTTTTGGAAATGTAAAAAGTAAATATCTGTCTTTACAATTAACCCAAAATTAGATATTTTAAAATATTATTTTCTAAAATTGCTAGATACAACAACATTCAGATCTTGACTAGAGAAATACAAATAAAATATTCAATTAAAGAAATATTTACCTAAAATTTATCTGATTTATATGCCAGATAAACTATTTATAACCACAATAAAGCTTACCAATGAAACATATGAAAGCCAAATCACAATGATCACATGAATGAAAGTGTTAAATAGACTTTTTACCAAAGCCAAAGGCTTTTAAGGAAAATCAGAAAGCGGTCAACATCATTCGTTAGCACAAAATTGTAAATTAAAAACACAATGGCAGAGTACTACATGCTTGATAGCATGATTGTAAACTAGCTGCTGCTGAGAATGGAGAAAAACTAAAGATGAGACTGATGATGAAATTTATAATAGGATAGACATTTAGGTAAACTCTGACATTTACTTATTAAGTTGATCACTAATTTATCAGAGGTCCAATTAGTTACATGCCTGGAATATAACCAAAAGAAGAAAATATTTTCACAAAGGACAATTTCATATCAACGTTAAGAGGAGCATTTTAATGATTTCTAAAAGGTGGAAAAATTAACATTGGCAGTGACTGGTAAATTAGCAACCAAAAATAAAAAAAAATCATACAATGGAATAGTCCTCAACAATATAGCAAATCAACTGTATTAAATGTATGGTTGTAATAAATACAGAAATGGGAGTAATTTCCAAAAATTTCTCCTTTGAATAAAAATGTTGAACGGCAAAATAGAATGTTATCATTTTTGTGATCCAATAATTTTTTAAAAGCTGACTTATATAGAAAATGAGTAGATGAGTAGATATTCAAAGAAGAGGGGAGTGAGGAGAAGAGACTATAAAGATCTCAAGTGAATATTTGCAGTGTCAGCTTGTCTCTCTACAATTTTTTGAAAAAATATTGAATATAGATTATTAAAAAATTGCAACGGTATATTGTCTGATAATTTTAGTATAATAGTGGCAGGCAGGAATAAGCAGAGTATAAAGGAAAAACAAAGAGAAATAACCAGAGGGGTTTAATGGAAAGAGTATCTCAACGTATCTTACTGTGGATTGGTGATTCTCAGAAGTTGATTACGGAGGCCAATTCCTCCTTTTTGTTTCTTCGCCTCACTAAATTAGACAAAATTCTATTTTCAGAAATGGAAAAAAGTGCTGAGTCATGGTTGGTCAAAATAAAACAGAAGACTGACATGTTCCCAGACCTTCAATCAAGCTAAGGAAGTATGGCTTTCTTCTTTCCACAGGAATATTAAAAAATAAACAATCTGTTTTTAAGAATAACTACTAGTAGCAATAGGATTTCCTTATCATTTTTGTTCAAAGCAATAGAAATAAAATATACTTATAGAATTATTATAAAATACAAAAGAGTTGATGGATTCAAATCTAAGACCCAAACTAAATTTTCACAAATTGAAAATCTTGTTTTAGAAAACCGAATTCTTGTTGTAGAAGAAATACGGATTTCTACCAGATTAGCACTAAGTCATTAATAGCTTCCCAAGCCTGTTTTTACTTATGGGCTGAAAATGATGTAAGTTTGGAGTGATATGAATTTTTGAATAGAAAAAGGTGTTGTGTTTACATATGTTACATCGTATACTCAGGCTGTCCAAATAATACATTAAATATGCAAATAGTCAGAATGTAAAAAACCCCACTGAGTTGTCAATTTTTGTTATAAAATTGTAATTTGTCTACAAAATGTACTGAGAAACATAATTTTTGTCTGGCATACATTGAAATAAATGTAGTAATTACTGAAATTTGTCATATAAGTTAAAAAAATCAGTGATTCCAAGTATAAATTATATATTTTTTGTTGTCTCTTTGGACTTCAGGTGTTGACATAGCAAAATACACGTAAACTAATATTAAAATTAAAATCAACATGAAACATTCAGTTTGAAATTTGAATGCATTAAACCAGGTGTGATATTGCATGCCTGTAATCTCAGCATTTGGGAGGCGGAGGCTGGAAAATCTCTATGAGTCCAAGGCCAGCCTGAGCTCCATTGTGATTTCAGGACCAGCCTGGGCTCTAGAGCAAGACCCTGTCTCAAATAAATAAATAGATAAATAAATAAATAAATAAATAAATACAAATTGAATGCATGCATATGCATTAAAATATACTTATTCCAAAAAAGATTCATGATTAAATTTACAATAGTACTACTCAATGAAAGTGAGTAAATTTGTTTGTAGAAATCGGTGTAGTAGAATAGTTCAAAACTTCCTCATTTTCCAAAAATACTATTCCACACTAGCTAGATGATTTTTAATTCCATCTTTTCTTACAATTTCAAAGGGATATATCATTTTAAATAGATATTTTTTAATTAAATAGAGATTGTAAAACCATACTAAAATAATCAACTGACAAATAATAAATATTTTATCCAAAACTGTTTCTAAAAATTTTAAGAACTTTTAAAATCTATTAAACCCAATAAATGTTCTTGCATAACGTGTATTGGATGTTAGTCACAGATGAAGATATCCTTATTTTTTGTACATAATTATTATCCAGTATTAAATACTGAGAAATCTCTGTATTTTGATCTATGTTTTAAAATATAGAATAGCTAACTTTTTTTTTTCTTTATGAAGGTAAGGATTCCCATGTAACTCAGGCTGGGCTTGAGTAAGATAATTAAATTTGCACGTACATACATAATGCAAAAATTTACAGGTCCTGTCGTTAAGAGGTGCATGTTCCTTAGTCTGGCCCAGAGTTCCCAAAGTAACAAGTGACACGTGTGAGAGGCCTGTCTGTTATTATTCACAACGAACTCCTCTAGAGTATACGACTTTACACTAATGAGGTCACTCTTGGAGGTTATGTACTCGTTGTCAGAAGAACCACTCAGGTGATTAGAAGATCTGCTTGTTCAGCCTCACCTCTTGACCTACTCAGAGTAGACGCCATGATGGTCGAATTTACTAAGGACCCGTGACGCTGCTCCCATCCCCCACGCACTGTGTCTTGTGAACTCTCCCCAGGAAGCGAAGTAGGCAGGCTTCCAGCTCAGCTAACATTCTTCTCCTAAGAGATATTTGTCCTGTGTTGGTACCAACAAGTTTTTAAGATGTATCTTTTGTATAATTTGCTCCATGTTTTAATTATTTGAAGCAGGATCAATCAAGTCTGTGATCTCTTCATGGTTGGACACATGAGTTCAGTTCTTTTTTCTTTTTATGGCCTTCATTATTGTCGTAACAGCAATTGAGAACAAAAAAAAAATGATTTCACTGAATCACATGTACTCTTTACATACAAATAAACTATTATTTTATGTACCACTAATACATATAACACTTCCAATTTTACATATTATCACTAAATGCAAATTTCAGAGAAATTAAATATGAAAAAATTAAGGCCAACTTAATAAACCACTCCTCAGTGAAAAATTATAACGAATAAACGTATTACAATGCATTTCAATTTCATAAGAAACTTTTTTGTTAGCTTCACCTCTAGTTTATGCAAAATAGACACAAATGAATATCTAATTTGTTTATAATTATCTAGTAAGAAAGATTTAGTGCATGGGTGGCTTAGTCATTTGAAAACAGAAAATAACACAAACTGAGAATCACTGGCATTCATTGACATTGTAATGGCTTACAATATGCAACAATGACAGATAGAAAAGCTCTATGAAATTCTTATTCAATTAGAGATTTCAAGCTACACAGTGGTGTTTCCTTAATCAACTTTTATTGGAAAAAACATGAAAATGGAATAAATATCATACTAAAACATAAATTTTAAAGTCTTTGGAGTAAATGCTTATTACATTACTATTCTGAAACTGAATGTTGACAATATTATGCTTCCTGTTCGGCAATCTCTTAGGTGATTGATGCCATTCCAAGCTAAAAGTCAAGTTTGAAGAAAGTCCACAGAGTAGATAAGCTAAAATCTTTACTTCTTTGAAGTGTCTCTGGCTCTGAACGGGATGTAGCCCTGGAGCAAATACTTATGACATTTACAAATGCAGTAACAAAGTGATAAGTGAGCTCAAGTATGGACGTCTCAGACAAAGTTGACAAGGACTAAAGAAGAAAACATTGAAATGCTTGCTAAAGTGATAAAGAATTTTTGGTTCAAGATTATCGTAATAAGTAGTTACAGAGGAAAAAGTCAGGTTCAACTCCAAATACAAGAATAAGAAGCAAAGTGTAGGTGTAAGTGGATGAAATATGATTAAGGGTTATCAGATATCACAGGAGAGGAATCAATAATTTGGAAAAGAATTAAAGAGCACACAGGAAGGACAAGGTATTCTCTTCAAATTGTCTTAGCAGCGTTTTTGCTAAAATGAAGTGTGGTAAGAATGAACTCCAAGATCAAGATAAAGTTCAGAAAATGGCTCAGAGAAAATTAACTGAGACTTGACCCAGAGGGATTACTTTTGTCTCTCCCCTGAGAAGTACAAGAGAGAAAAAAAAAAGAAAGAAAAACCCTTTTTGAATTATGTAAGTTTATTTCTCAGCTATCTTCTTTTAACAGCTTAGCTAAATTACTTACTAACACATCATTGTAGAGGATAATTGCTACATAGTGCAAGCCATCATGCATAGAAATGATACATTCTATAATAATAAACAAAAATCAAATGTCATAACTACAGAGGTGATAATCCTAGTTTTTAAGTCGGAAGTCTGGGTTGTAAGATTTGAAATTCCTTTACATTGTAGAGTGAGTCGCAACGATGGCAAACACAGATTTCCTGGTTTTCCGCTACAATAATTTCAGTGATAGACTAAGAACCAGAATCAAAGTCAGGTATCTCAGCAAAGCGCAAGAAATCCTCCTTGTCAATCTTCTTCCAATTCTCCAACCAGGGGCTAAGCAGTCGGTTTTAGTTCTCCCTAGTGTCAAGTCATGAAATTGGAAGAAAGATTAGAAATTTTTATTTGGAGAGCTGCAGCCTGGTATTGGACAGAAGTAGAGGTCAGGAACGAGGGACGGCTGAAGGCATGTGCGAAGTCGGCCGGACTCAGTCGAGTTCACAGGCAGACGGCAAAGAAGGGAAAAGAGCGATTCTGAGCATCGGAAATGGCTCAAAGAAAAGAACTGGGACAATTGTAACCCACGAGGATGCACAATAGTTTCTAATGAAACAAAATTTTCTGGTTTTTTCCTAATTTGATTCTTGTTTATAATGTAGCTGTAACTTTGGAATGATTATTAATGTAAGTAAAACATCAGTGGTCATAAAGCCCTGGATTTCTAAAATTCACTTCATTGGAATTTTTCATGAGGAATCTCGGACTAGTCTTTAAAAAGCCCATTGAGATGAACAAGACAAATTAATAACTCATCTCCAGATTTCACTGTCTGAACTTAAGCACTTGAGAAAATTCCTCTTTCCTTGAGGCCATCAAAATGTGCTAAGATTTCTGAGTTTGCCAGGAAATAACTTGTTTTTAGTAGCTATTTAAGGTTTTTGTTGTTGTTGTTGTTGTTGTTGTTGTTGTTGTTGTTGTTGTTGTTGTTGGGACAGAATACCTGACACTTATAACTTTAGGAAAGATTTATTTTAGCTTACAGTTTTAGACAGTTATGGTCCTTCCTTGGGTGGGCAGTTGGGAAAAATGGCGGAACCATCTGATGAGACCAGAGCCAGACACTCCTCAAAGCATGGCATAACAGACCAAGCCCAGACCAAGGGTAGAATAAGCACACATATTTACAGGTCCAGTTTTAAGTATCTATCTGCCTATGTAGCCAGGCCCCACCTCCAACTGTATAGAGTATCCATAGGTACTTGAGGCTTTTGGGAGACTCTCCAGACTCAATTGCAACACTGGTCTTTAACACTCATAATGACATAGAAGTAAGAATACTCAAGGGCTGAAGGAATGGTACAGTGGTTAACATGTTAGCCTAATAAGCACAAAGCTCTGAGTTGGATTCCCCAGCACCACATAACTGGGCTTGGTGGTTCACGCCTGTAATCCCAGCTTGCTGGAGGTTGAGGCAAGAGGATTGCTGTGTGTTCATGGACAGTCTGGGCTCCATAGTGAGTTCAGGACCAGCCTGGACTACAGAGTGAAACTCTGTCTTGCTATAGAAGAAGAAGAAGAAGAAGAAGAAGAAGAAGAAGAAGAAGAAGAAGAAGAAGAAATGAGTACTCAAAGAACCTCTCCAAAGTCCAAAGTCTGGACAGATCAGGTAGACAGCAATTACTTTTTTGACAGACATCTTGACTACATGCACAGACACAATTTTTTTTTTGATCAACCAGTTTTTTTTAAAGAAAATTGCATATTTCATACTTTATGTCCTTTTCCTCATCAAAACTATATTCTTTCATCAAAATTTAAACAATATTTTATTTCATTATATTTAGCAGTTTTATTTTTAAATTGGTTATATTTTAAGCGCAGATACTTTAACTGTAAAAAGTAAGAACTGATATTCACAAATTATCTGTCACATAGTTAGCACAATAGCAGTCTTCTAAGGGTAGCATTTCAGGGTTCTGTTGGTTGCACTTCTTCGTACATTTTTTTAAATGTGTTAGATAATGTTTTTGATAATCTCAAATATCTTTGATATGTTTGTACCATGTGACAATAAAAACAGAGAAGTGTATGAACAGAAACATATGCATAATAATTTAGGCCTCCTTAGCTTATCTTAAACAATATCTGAAGCTTATTTTGGCAGGGACATTAGAACCTCACACAAGGCTAGTTGTCAACTGAACTTATTTACCTGTTGACTATCATGTACATGTACATCAAACCAGCACCACAAAAGTGAAAATGAAATCAAAATAAGACATAACTAAAAAGTGAAAGAGTTAGATGCATAGAATTCTGGTTTACTTCTTTTATGCTTAATTAATATTGACAAATAATGCATTTTTAGCAATTCATTTTATTTTGTTTGTTCTTATATCAATTTGTAATTTTTATAATGATGAGCAATACAGTAGCTATAATATTGCTTTGTTTGGCTTACAAAACCAAGGAAAATAAAACTATATGTTTGCATTGTGCACCTAATTTTGATAACAGAGAGGTGTATTTGTTTTTGTTAAATGAGAATTACTAAGCTAGTTTTCAAAGATTTATCTAAGTCATTAAGTCTAAAAATATGTGGAATATATCCTACTCCTGATAGTTTTATAAACCTTTTATTAGTGTAAGCACTTATTTATTTACAAACAACTTAAACAGGGTTCCTTTAAGGTATCTTAGGATTTCAATTTATGCTGTTGTCAAGATGTAGAAATTTATCACACATGAATAGCAAACGTATTTTCATATACACATAAACATACACACAGATGCAAGTTTAAATCTTGTAATTTCTATTCTAAAATTTTAATGATGAATTGTTTAAACACATTAATAATGAACTTACTGGTTCACATAACATAATAGACTTGTCCTTCCTTACTTTGTATTTCTTATTCAAATTACACTTCTATAAGATAAAAGAATTTGTTTGCCTAATTAGCATAAGAAGCTAATATTTACTACTAATATGTGTTGAACTTGAAGATTTTCTTTTGACCTGATATATGTATTCTCATAGAGTCTACTGATCACATTTTAAGGAAGGAAAAAAAAAAGGTATCTCGTGCAACTGTCTTCATGTCCCCAAAGCCCACCTAAGAGAAAAAAAAATAGTCTTTTTTCTAATAGCTTTATTTTTTTTCCTTCCAGCCTCATGTGATTACTTACTTCTTGGCGTCCCAAAGCTTCTGGAGAGCCCCAGTGTGACAACATCCCAAAGTTCACCTAGGAGAAGGGAAAGTCAGCAGTGGAGACAGAGCAATGGAGGAGGAGAAAGTGAGAAGTGCAGCACAGGGAAGGATTGGTGGAGACCAGAGGTGCTGTGAAGGAGGAAACAGTTTAGGCAAAGAAAATAAAAAGATGTCTAGAGAAGCCATTTTGAGGGTATCTTGGTTTTGAAAGATGTGACTACTTACTATGTTTTTAGTAAATTCATGCCACAGGAAAAAATAAAGACACCTGGGACACTAACTCATTCTCTCTAATCTTTGTTTTGCCTCTTAAACACAGAGCTTAAGGCACTAACAGACCCTGAAACACCAACTTAGTTTCTAGAGTAAGGGCAGAATTTTAAGTATCAAAACTTATCTTTACTATGCTCAAAAAGATTATCACCTGGAACATTGTCAGACTTAGAAGTGATCTCTCATCATTCGGTCAGGAGTAAGGCAAGAGCTTTGAAGAAGCAAACTTGGAGCCTAAGTGAGAGATCTAGAGTTCTAATGATAAGTTTGGTCCTAAGTCAGAGCACCAAAGCTTTCAAAGAAAATAAGCTCTAAACAAGATTCAAAGAAGAAAACATAGATTTCATTCTAAGATTGTATCAATAGAGGAATTGAGTCCAATTCTACAATGAGGCATCTCTTTTTTCTTATTAAAATAGCTCCTCAATGAATCTGTTTTTCCTGCTTTAGTTTCTGCCCAACACTGACTGTCTTTGGCATAAGGTACGATCTGCCTACTCCACCACCATTACTTGTAACTTTTAAAGTAGGTACACAAGAATTAGATTTTTACTAAGTATCACACTTTTGCAAAGTCAGTGAACTCAAACAGTGAATTGTGTTTTTAAATTCCTTGTTATATTTAGATTATTATTTCACTTATATGCTCATAGAATTGAATTATCAACCAACTCTTGAAAGCTAAACCTCTAGAAGGTCATAAACACAGACAATTCTATGTTCAATATAAAAAGCAGTGCGATACTGATTTGATTTAGCCAGGTTCCTAAAGTTGAATAAAATGTTGAAGTAAACCAATAAGTCATCATTACAGGGACACTTTATAATATGAGGAAACTTTTATGTCATGTTGAGAGTTCATTCATAAGCACTCTTGTTAATGAGGTAACTTAGAGAGGTTTAAGTATGGTTTGGAGAAAGGTTACCATGAACACACTTGTATGTGTCATAAAATAAGGATCATATGGTAATTAATTTTATGACCCATAACTAAGCAATTAAAGATATGGATCTACCAAATTATCTTTACTTTTAGTGTTTATCCCAAGTGGCCATTTAAATTAGCTACTTTAGAGTATATCTTCCCTGTACGGTTGAGTGCTGGATTGGGACTCAATTGTGTATACATAGGCAACTCTAATAGCTTCCAATCCTAATTAAGCACAATGGGTTTTCCTTTTTTCTCTCATAAAGGGCAGAAAGTTAAACAGGTTCACAAGTCAAAGTAGATTAAACATATCAGAAATACTGAACAGAAATCTAACTCTCCTAGGACTTTCAAGGCAAGCACCCCAATCGCTGAATTAAGCCTCCAGCACCTGCATTCTTTTATCAGTGTGCTGTTCGTCTTTTTCGTTTTAAATATTAAGAGCTACTTATGTATTCTGATCATATATAGAACTTGTAAATATTTTTGTCCCATTCATTTTACTGTGTTTTCACTTTCTTTACGTGCTCTTTTATATATCAAGTTTTTAGTTTTGGTAAGTGTAGTTCATCCAATATTTTATGTCATGCTTCAATTATGTTTCAAAAAGAGAGAGTGAGTTGTTTTTTTTTTAATAAAGCTTGTCTTGTTTCTATAGGATCACTTTCAATTCTGTATGAAATTTAGGATAGACTTTTATTCTTCTTAAATACACAATGGAATACTATGCATCTATAAAGTCAGATAGGCACATGGAGGAAATTTGAGACCATAATGCTTAGTGAGATGAGTCAGAAGCAGAAGGTGAAATATCGAGTGGTTTCTCTGACATGAGAGACCCAGATCACAATTATCTCATGGAACTTAAAGTGAAAAGTAAAGGGAACGGGAGGGGGGAAGGTGGATAGGTAGGGGGATGGTCGAAAGGAGAGCAGAGGCCTTGTCACCTTGAGAAGATACGTACGTGCACAGAATCCTCAAGATCAATGTAAACTTTACATTTTGTACTTATACATATCAATAAAATGGGAAAAAATAAACAAAATATTACATGCAGTAAGCCTATAAGAAACAAAATGTCAGTACAATTTGAATAGGAATTACCTTTAATCTGTAGATTGCTTCAGTATTATTGGTGTGTAAATAGCGTTCATTCTTTCTATTCAGGAATACAAAATCGTTTTCCATTTATTTAAATCTTCTTTCAGCAATGTGCTATAATTTTCAGAGTGCAGGTCTGTTGCTTCCTTTTTTAAATTTATTCTAGATATATTTTAGCATTAATTCGATTATTTTCTTAAATTTCTTCTTGAGAGTTTATTGCCATTTTAAAGAAAAACAGTTGTGTGTATGCATGCATGCAGGGGTGTGTGTGTGTGTGTGTACGTGTGCTTGTGTGTGTGTGTGTGTGTGTGTGTGTGTGTGTGTGTGTGTGTACCTTGATTCTTAGAGCTGTTTGGAATTTTTATTGACTACTATAGTTTATATTTTTACCTTTTATATACAGTCTTTATGTTTTTGCTAATATTTAGGTTCCTTTCACCTTGAAACAAATATTTTGAGTCCTTGCAATTAGGACGCGCTTACATTCCTTTTTCTCTCTGTTGCTCTGGAAACGTCAGATGAGATGTTAGTTCGAAGTGGTAAAAACAGGCATCCTTATCATCGGTGCGTGTCTGCTTCTGTTTGTGTGTTTGTCTTTCTCTTAATGAGAAACTTTTTGATTCCTTTCTGGGGAGCATGATGTTAGCTTAGAGGCCTGCTTTTACACATCTTTATCATTTTTAAAAGAGTTTTCTTTCAATCTCAACATGCACAGACAGGGTCCTTATGACTGCATAAGCGCCAACTTTCACTTTTAATTTTTATCTGACTTTAATAGTGAAGCATTGTAACTAGGGGAAAGTTCTTTCATCTCTTATTTTTAAGTGACTTGAGTATTCTATGGTAGGCACATTCTTATCACTACTACAGTGAAGGACGTTTTAAAAGAAACTGGTATTATTTTTCTCTTGAATATAAATGCACACTAGTTATAAATGTATTGTCTAACGGTATAGTTATTGCTACCTGGAACAACAAATTGATTTATAATATGACTATGAATACCAACACAAAGAAACTAGAAAGGAATGTCTCAATTTTATTTATAAAACAAGGTTTTTTTGTATACCTTTGAAAAAAATCTTGACAGTTCTTTCCTCATTGCCCTACGCTTTATATATGTTGAGAATCACTGTGCTAGATTATAGTAGGAACCATATGACCACATTAAACTTATTCAGCTTCTTTTATTGTTCAGCAATATTTATTGTACAGATATTCCATTGCTTAAGTATTCTTCGATTGAGTGATATTTGGACTACTTCCTGTTTGGAGCAAGTGTCCATATTGTGTGTATAAACACCTTGTATAAATACTCATTTCTCCAGGGTAAATTCCTCAAAATAGAATTGTAGGCTTGTTGCATACATGTTCAGCTTTATAAAGGTTTACCAATTTTTGCACATTTTGAATTCTGGCAATGTATGAAAAATATAATAAGAAAGAATATGTCAGCCATTGTCATACATAAATCACACAAGTTATATAAATCTGCCCATATGCTAAAGTTCATTAAAATAATTAGCAGTGAGTAGTTCTAGTCAGATTTTAAAATAAAATTAAGAAAAGGCTAAATAAATAGGATGTGAGAAAAAACTTAAAAATCAAATCTAATTTTGATAACTTTTAGCATCTATTACAATATTATGTGGGAGCTTTACAACGATAGAAGTATAGTAAATTTCCTGATTGTAACAGTACCTGGAACTAATGTTTCATAGCACTTTCTTAAGATAAAAGTGAAGGCAATCAATGGAAAATCCTTATATGAGTTTCTTTGAACTTAAACAACTGGATACAGGCACACTGCCATCTAGACAGATGGGCTTGATTCTTTATGACGCAGGTGGATATGTGTACATGTATATCAAAGAGACAAGCACCCTTGCTCTTGAAATCAGAATTTATGCTACTTGAAAGCTTTCCATATATTTTCAGTGAGCAGGTTGCTACTATATATATATAAAGAAAGTAATATTGCAGTAGTAGCTGATAGCAGGATTCTCTGGCAAGAATTGACAGACTTTCCACTTCTCCTTCCTTGCTTTCCATAACTGCTTCATCTTCTGTGTTAAACCAGTCTGCAACAATACAGCATTTCATGTCTGGTGACTTACAAGCATCCTTTATCAATATGTTCTAGTAAAGCTTGTGGAAATAATAACGTCAGCCTATGGACAGGCACACTACACTATAAACATTGAAATCAATTCACATGATGATCTAAACATAGAAATATGAACTAAAGACAGATACTTGAACAGTAACTATGGCAGAGCTTCTGCTATAGTAAGTGACACCTTTATTTATTACAGAAAGCTTTTCCTGTAAACAAGCTTACTTGAGTTTAATGGCAAAGAATGAAAATAAGGAAAATTTGTCATTCTCCCAACTCAGAGAGAAAAGAGGTGGAAAAAAATTTCCTTGCCTAGAGATACCTAGTTTTAGTTCCCTTGTGCAGCAAGGAAACTTTGAAATGTGATTAAATTATGAATCTTGCAATGGGAAAATTCCATCCAGTCACTGACCACTGCCAGAAATGTATTCTCACTGTTCCTCCTGATTTCACCTCCCCGACACCCCTCAACTCCAACCCTGCTCTGTCATCTTACTAAAGGGCCAAATGGAAGCAGATGTCGCACTTTTTGAGAAAAATCTCTGAAATATTTACCTAGACTATGCAAATCAGGTACTTCAGCACACTAAGACTCAAAAAGTGGATTTCCCTCCCAATTCTACTTTGTATAACACATACTCTCACATTATGTAATGTGTTTTAAAACTAGCTGATGTGGCCTTCTCTGTGCCTGTTTGTCACCAAATATTAGCTAACTCTTCCTAACAACCTTTGAACTTCGAGGTGACTACCAAGGATCCTAGGTTCATGTCACAGTGCATTTGAAAATGGCCCTATTTTATTCATATTCACAATTAAATGTTCTAACTTATTTAAGTCTCTCTATGAGCTTATGCATTCTATGAGCACAAGGACCAATTTATCAAATTTCAGTGCTCTGTGCCTTATGTGCCAGAATAATTTTTGAGATTTTAGATTGTTTTTCCTAAACTAAATAGAATGACTTTTAACTTAGGAAAGGTGGAGCAAGTATAAACTGATCAAAGTAACAGAACTCAGCCTGAAATGAATTAACAAAGATGAAATGAAAATGATTAAGATGAGATACACAGGTGGACCAGTTCCCCCAGATTAATTTAATTATCATTTATCACAAACCTATACTAATAAATAAAATAAATAATAACTATGGGGAAAAAGATTTCAAATTTCAGGTATTGAACAGTCTAATTTCAGTATTACAACATATTATTTTCAGAGTGCAGCCTTTTTTTTTTTTTTGAAGCAAACCACTTTGCTCATTAATAGACTTGTTTTTCTGGCAGAAAGTACTTTGTTTGCCCAACAACATCTACTTTTCACTTTAACTAAATTGGCAAAACTGCCACCGGGAAGAATTGACATTTTCCATCAATTTCTGGAAAGTGCAGTAACACCAAATGTCATCAGACTTGAGTTATATAGGGAATTATTTCGAGCCACTCGTGAACATGTTTGCAGAGTTGAATGGCAATCCCAGTGACATAACAAGGAGAACAATCTAGTGTCCAGATCACCAGGCTGGCTCTGATGTGACTGAGTCCTGCATTCAGTTTAATCAATCAAATACTTCTGGACACTGTTTATGGTGTTAATGTTGAATTAAACTCTGAGGGACTCCAAAAAACTTTAGGGTTATAGCATTTTCTCACAAAATCATTCGATCTGGACAAGGGACCAAAAGTTTATACACAAAAGATATTGATTAAGAAAACAGAAGTGTAAGTCTACTGTACAGTTGGAGAAAATATATTTTTGCTTCATAAGTATATATCAAAACCTATAATCCTACAGAGAGTAGCACATTTTAAAAGACAGATGGCATTTAAAAAAAAAAAATACTGGCAAAGTAGTTCAGACAGTAACAGCAAAGTTTCCAGGAAAAAAAGAATGGTATTCAAGTAATTTGAAAATTTCATGAGGTTTTTAACTCAGATGAAAGGTTTAAGAATTTAAAAGGACAAGAGTATTTTTATATGATAGATCTGGAATGGAGAATGGAAAATAACCATATGATCAAAGAAAAAGAAACAGAATACAGTGTAGGATAGAATACAGCATAAAGGGAGACAAATGGGACTGAAACTGCGTTCTTCTTTGCCTAGTGTCAGGTGATGATTCCTAGGAAAATGTGCCTGTGTCACCATTTCCTCAGGTTCTACAGAGGGGGGAGGTCATCAGCAGACAGCCAGGCTTAGGGAAGACGGTTCTAGCAGTCAAGGTTGGTGACGTCACTGCATTTTTTTTTACCAGTTACCTTCTTACCTTCCCATTCTCATTATTAAGTCTGCAAAATGAAAAAAAAAAAAAAAAAACAAAATAACAAATTTACAGAGCCATCTGAAGAACAAAAGTAAAAATGAAAAGTCATCTACCATATTTCCTAGAACATATTATGTAACTCTTAACTGTTCATTTCCTGCCAAACAAGAAAAGTGTAAGCACAAGACAGGAAAACAAAAACAACCACTTCAGGAAGAGCCACCTTCAACTTGATTTGTAATTTCTACAAAAACACAAACATAAATTCTTTCATAAGTTCCAAGACAAGATAAAACTATCAATGGAACTAAAATATATACTTGTGGACATATGTCTGCATGCATATTTTTTAAAAATTATGTTTACAAACATTACAACATATGACATGCAAGTAAGTACACATCGTAAATGTTATCCTTAAGTACAGTCAGCTAAGCCCTTCTGTCCTACTAAAGGTGCCTAAAAACGTGTATAAACCTAACTATAAAATATAGGCTCAACTCATCAACTAATTTAACACATACTGCAGGTGTTTTATTTTCTAACGTACACTGATACAAAAATCTAGGCACAAGAAATCTACAGCTCGTGCACACCAGGCCGAGTAGTGCCCAGGAAGCTCCGTCTTTCCCCATAATTGGGGCACCACACAGGAATCACAGCACCTAATTTTCTTTGGCAGCAGCATGACAGCAGGCTACCACTTAGTATTCTCGGGACCAACGGAAGGCCGGTGAAGCACAGCTGTTCTAAAACACTGCCCAACCCCAAGCTGAATGGACAAAGGTGCAACATGTCAAAGCACAACTTAACAAATGCATAGTGAAACTGTGTCAGGCACAAAGGGCTCGTAGAGGCTCACAAAAGCCAAAGAAACTTACGGCGACTGTTCTTTAAAGGTTTTTATTTGAAAAGTGATGTGGAATAAGTTTTAGGTGCTTAGAACTTGGCTCTCATTTGGGAACACGTCTGGTTTGCTTTCACAAAGGAACCACAGGCTAGATGTTTTCTAAAGCTCCCTTCTGTATCAGCACAATGTAACCTGACTTTAAACTATGAGAGTGGATTCAAGTTCAAATTGACAAAAAAAAAAAAAAAAAAAAAACACTTTGGGAAAGCTTCAAAGAATTGTAAACTTACTACATTATATTGCTCTAGCAATGATCACAAATAATTTTCATTTAATTTCCAGCAATGGTTGATTACCACCAACTTTTCAGAGAACTATGTTGATGACTTTGTAGCTCTGTGGAGATTCAGAAAGATAGTGTATGGTGTACAGTGACATTGTCTGAGCAGAAATCAGCCTAGAGACATTTGGGCAAACGGGGGCCATCTAAATTTGATTTCGATGTATTAGATGACTACACTGCAAAATATCTTTTAAGGTAGTAGATTGGTTTATTTAACAAACTGTTAGTGTATTTCACTATAAATGATTTTTTTTGAGACTTGTTTTCTCTTTTTAGCCAGGCTAGTCCTGAACTCACTATGTAGCCCATGGTATCCTTGGACTCATAGCAACCTCCTCTCTCAGTCTCCCAAGTGTGGGGATTGCAGGGATGTGCCACTATGCCCTGCTTATGTGGTGCTGTGGAATTGAAGTCTGGCTTACGGGGACACTTTCTTGCTGTGCTATCTCATGGGGGAAGATAGGCAGGAAGGAGACCCGCACATATGCTCACGGGAGTAACAAGGACATGGAAATTATGTAAACTTACATTTCCTCCCCTTATTAGCTCTTTCGAGGTCCCCTGGAGATTGGATGGTATCCGGCACCGAGGTGGGTGGTCCCCCTCAGTACAAAAACCTCCATGGTGGTCCCCCTTGGAAATCCTCTCTCAGGCAGACTCAGAAATAATGTTGTGCCTGTTCTCTCCATATGTCATAACCAAACCATGGTGAGACCACACAAAGAAATTGAATACCACACAGAGATTTTGAAAGTAGGGTCAATATTTGAGAATAAAAAAAGTCAATGATAAATAATATGATGTGAGACTTGTTTATTCTCTCCTTGTGCTGCTCTTATACTGTTGAAGGAATGTATAATCCATAAGATTGTTGATCTGTACTATCAGATTAGTCCAAATTGGAATCAGTATCCATCTTGGGAGAGCATCCAATGTCCAGGCTGACCTTGCATATGCATTATAGCTCCTTTGTAGTGATATGGATTAAAACTTTTCCAGATACAACATGTTCTACATATGCATGTATTTGCTTTAATATAGAAACCAGGAACAGTTATTTAGTATGTGAGGTAACTGAATTAGAAATTATCACTCCACATAGCGCTATATCCCAAGCAGAAATAAACAGAATAAAAAATAAGTAGAATCAACGAATTCTAACATCTAAATATTGGCAATAGAATTACTATTTTAAGCTTGTTATCTGGAAGACATGATGATAGCATTTTTCCTTTATTGTTTTTAATGGCAGAATGAAAAGATAGAATCTGACCATATGGATGTCATTCCTGTACTGCATACCATCTAACTATTTCTGATGATGAATGAATTTGCTTGCGTTAACTAGATCTTTACCATGTGGGTATTGACAGGATGGCATATCTCTTTTTTTTTTTTTTTTTTTTTTTTTTTGAACATAGCCTTGCTATGAAGCCCAGCCTGGTCCTGAACTCACTATGTAGCCCAGGCTAACCTTAAAGTCATGACAATCCTCCTGCCTCAGCCTCAATAGTTCTGGCTATATGTCATGGTTGGAGATCAAACTCAGGGCCTTGCACTTACTAGGCAAGTGCTTTAACTGCTGCCCCATCCCTCCAGCTTGTTAAAGGGAGGTGTCGCTTCTTCTATGTCATCTTTTATTGAGTTTATAATGCCAAATAGCACTGTATAATACCCATACTGGTACACAGATGTGGTTGTTAAAAAAAAGAAAAAAATAAAGGAAAAATCGAAGAAGGAGGAGGAGAAGGCGGAGGAGAAGAAAAGAAGAAGGAGAAGAAGAAGGAAGAGGAAGAGAAAAAAAAGGAAGGACAAGTAAGCTTCTTGCAGCTAAAGAAGCAATTGCGTAAGAACTTATCAAATACAGGACAGATTCAGCAGCAAACTTAAGTAAACCTTTCTTACAAATAAAAAGTATGGTGACTACTAAAAGAGGAAAACAGTTTTAGGCTAGTAAATCATAGCCAATTTCTATCTATTACGTCCAAAATAAATTGCTGGGTTGGGGTGAGTGAAGAATATTTAAGGGATATTCAAGTGCCCAGTTTCTGTCTTTTACAGAAAAAATATTTGAACCAGGAGGTACATTAAAAATTGCTTTGCCTCAGCAGGGCCCAATGGCACAGGCCTGTATTCTCAGCAGTCTGGGAGTTCAATCCCAGCATAGGCAATTCAGCATCTCAGTAAGACCTTGTTTCAAATTCAAAAATAAAAGTAAGTTGTAGATGCAGCTGAGTGTGAAATCTCTGGGCTCAACCCCCAGTATCAAATAAATGAATGAATAAATAAGAAAGAAATCACTTTATCTCTACCTCTTACACTACAACAAAGAATTTTGAAGCAAAGAAAAGATAAATAGTTGACCTCAATGGCATACCGGTTAAACTAGTGCAGAAGTTTTAGCTGAGGATACACGTTTTAGACTTAGTCACACCTATTTTTGAATCCCATTTTGGAAGCTTCGAGGTTACATGACCTTGGCCCAAAATATTTAAATTTAGTGTGTTTTAATTTTCCCATGTTTGAAGAGTAATGACACTAATCTATTAATTATTTTTGTGAAGATTAGCTGCAATTAAAAACCATTTAATATTATTTGTGGTGGTGTCAGGATTGAACCTACCATTTCCTTGGTGACAGGCAAGATCACCATGTAATTATTTCAATATGTTTTAATATATTTAATATATTTAATATATTTTGCTTTTGGCCTTGAGGAGAGTAGTTTGGTTCTCCTTCCATGTTGCGTTGCCTTCTCGAAGGCTGGAAGAATTGTAGCCTTTTGTCATGAACTGGAGACTCAAAAAGAAGGTTTTTTCTTGTTGTAAGTTGATTGTCTCTGGGCTAGAGGAGTGGTACAGCAGTTAAAGCTCTTGCTTTGCATGTGGAAGGCCCCGAGTTTGACTCCTCAGCACCCTATAAGCCAGGCATGATGACCTACACCTTGGAAACTGGGGCAGGAGGACTGTCATGAGTCCGAGACCAGCCTGGAATGCATAGTGAGTTCAGGACTAGCCTGGGCTACAGAGTGAGACCCTGTTTAAAAAAAAATGTTGATTATCTAAGGTGTTTTTAATAATAACAGAAAATTCACTAGCACACATCTCAGTCTGGATCACATGTTTCCTATTTCATATTAATTGCAGGTATTTTTAATAACACACTTGTGCCCTTTCCTATTCCATGATTACTCAATCCTGTGTAAACTCCTCAAATCTGTGTTCTAGACCTAATTCTCTATTTTCTCCTGTCTTATTGCTTAGTTTTTTTTTGTTTTTGTTTTTTTGTTTTTTGTTTTTTTCTGATTTTCTGTTTTTTACCAAGTGTAGTTTTCTAAGCCCAGGGACTTACAAAGAATGCAGTTCATCCCTTTCATACACATAAGTCCTTTTTGCGAGATTTAGCTCGGTTATAATCTCAATAAGATGTCATAAATATCTTACTGAAAATCTCAGACATCTTCAAGTCTTCCCAGTGACTTCTTTTAGAAAATCGAGTGGGACCGTTGGTTGTGTTCTTTGACAGAACAACATGCAAGTATTCAGATATTTCCTCAGTAAAACTTCATCGTGGATTTGTCCTCTGAAAATTTTGTCTTTCTTATATGGTAAAATGAATACTCATTACTTGAACTCTCCTTTTTAAAGTTTCATTTACAGCTTGAAACATGGCTCCATGATGATTGCATGCACTCTTTTATTGAGTGCTCTCCATGAGTGAGCCTAAAATACAACCATTGTGCTGTGATAAATTATTACTCAAAATTAAGTCTTGCATGTCCAGGAACTTGGCATGAGTGTATAACTTGTATATTATAATATTTAATGTTTTCCTTCATATTTGCTTAAGAAGAAACTAGAGCTTTGTTGTAGTAAGTGTGTTCTTCACTTCCACTCATTTAATAAATACACTGTACTTGCAGAAATAGCATATATTGTCAAATCTGTTTTCTGGTTACAATCATTGTGATTTGTTTTGTTTTTCTCAATATTTATTACCATTTCTTGAACTATTTTTAAAATTTATTTCAGAGATAGTTGCCGTCTCTCCTGTTCACCACAGATGCTCAGTCTAGCAACTGAGCTAGATCAAGTCATTTGGTAGCTAAGATCTTTCTTTTTTATACTTGTTTCCTCTGAAAGGGAGGCACGACTCACTATGCTAAACATTTCAGGGAACTTATCTGATTTGTTTTAAAAAAGCACATTATTCTCCTCTTGACATTAGTGATGAGATGTGCTCTTTATTGTAACAGACATTATCGTGTGCAATTTGAGAATGGGACAGAGGAATGAGATGTCATTTGAGCTATAATTAAAACTTTACCTAAAGACTGGCTTGACTCTGTACATTGATTTCAAAACATTTATTTTCATTGTGTAAAGATTTTTAGATAAGCTTCTATTACCTTCTATTAGCGTCCTAATAATTGTACTTAGTAAACTAAACCATGTCCCGTGCTACAGGTTTATAAAACAACAGTCTGCCAGGCTGAGGCAGAAGGGTCAGAAGCTCCAGGCAGCCTTGGCAACTTAATGACACTCGATCTCTAAATCAGAACCAAAAAGTAGGC
This sequence comes from Ctenodactylus gundi, assembly GCA_004027205.1. Classification (NCBI taxonomy): domain Eukaryota; kingdom Metazoa; phylum Chordata; class Mammalia; order Rodentia; family Ctenodactylidae; genus Ctenodactylus; species Ctenodactylus gundi. The sequence continues at coordinate 166,823 of PVKB01001409.1, forward strand.
TGACATGCAGCTCAGTGTGAGCTCTTCAAGCTTTTGCACATGTATTATTAAAGAAAATAATTTAAAAATATTTTTAACTTACACTGATGTAAACTAACATATACTTTTCTGTTAAATTTACTATCAACTAAATAAATGCTCACTCTGAACACTCAATAATTGAAAACCAAAACATGTATTTATTCTTATATTTATTTATTATATACTTATATTCACAACATTAAATATAAACATGCTATGTATATTTAAATATTATAAATATTCCAGGTACTATATATAGTCTTAGAGTAAGGAAGTATATATTAATAAGTGTATTAATAAATGTAGATCTCACTCAAGTTTAAGACCCTGAAAATGCTAAATAAAGTATGCTTTGTCTCAAACTTCAGCAGTTACTTTAATAACCTCTTGTTTATGGTAACCATATATAATGGCTGATTAAAACTTAAAGATGAAAATGAACTGTTTTATTAAAAAATGATTTCATAACAATAATAAGCATTGGTTTTCAAATAATTTTGAAGTTTTTTATAAGCAGATGAGAAGATAAATTTAAGTTTTAGTTTACAATGGTATTTTTTAACTTTTGGAAATTTCTCTGGAGTATGTATCTTAAATGAGTTATTGTGGCTTGGGTCTGGAACGTCTCCCAAAAGTCTCATGTATTTGGGTATTATGGATTATCTATGCAACCATGTGTGGTTAGAAGATGGTCTGGAGGGGTAGATTATGGGAAGGTGATGAGTTATAGGTGTGTGGTGGAAGACAGGAGTGTGGCAGATTATAGATGACAAGTGTGTGGTGGATTATGATCTTAAACCTGGAAAAGGCAGAACACTGAGTTTGGACCCAGAAGGGGTGGATCCCTGCGACAGGACCTAGAAAGATAAGCACAACTTCCTTCCTTCTTTCTGCGACTTGGCTTCCTATTGGCAATCCATGAGGACCTGCCGCCAGCTTTGCCTCTGCCATATGCTTCCATTGTGGCCGGCTGTGCAGCATTGGAGCTTCTGAAACTACAGGCTAAAATACACTCTTCCTCCTCGAATTTATGCACGTCTGGTTATCTAGTAGCAAAAAGGTAACTAAGACAAAAGTGGACAAAGAGCAGTAAAGGTGTTATTGGCATAATCGCAAAATAATATTTTATGCAACAAAGAAGGCCAGTAATTAGGATTTGATTAGGTAAATTAAAATACATCTTAATATTAAAAGTAAGACTAATAAAAATAGTTTATGGATACCTATTATGCAGGCTAGCTTTATATTGTATGTTACATTAAAATGTCTAGATGCAGAAATGACAAGGGGCTAAATTTGATGTCAGAGTTGTTATAAATGATGCATGGATAAGTATGTGATTTTATGTATAAAAAGAAGCATAAGAAATTTTCATATGTTTCCAATTATTAAAAGTTTTCTTAGATGAAGATATTAAAGGCTATTTAATTTTCATTTTTTAATAAATACTTTCATTTTCCTTTAAAATCTACATGTTTGTAAAATGTGTCAAAATTTAGATTGGTGCATGAACTTAGCCTTATATTTGAACACAATAAGAATTTCTTGTAGTATTTTGACAGCACAAGGACCATCTCGAAAAATAAATTTCTTTACCTAAAGTATTTTTGGTGTGAAGAGTTTAATAGCTGTCTTTGCATTATTTTACATATTTAAAATATTATACAAATATTAGTGGAATAATGCTAATAATAAATAAAATATAACAGGATGAATAAAGAAATTAAGATAATGGGAAAAAAGAAAAGCATGGAAAAAATACAAGGAAAGAGAAACTCTCTTTTCTTCACATTTCACATTAACTTGTCTTTACAAAATCACCACTAAATTTACCTAAGGTTTATTTATCTGGAAGCATTTTAAAAATAGACCTGATAACCAGAAAACTGCTCAACTCAGTTTAGGAATGAATAATTTAAATTTCTAGGCAATGTTTAAGTGTTGTATTTTTTAGTGAGAACTTTCATTTAAAATTATGATTCTCAAAGATTTAAAAGATGAGTGAGACACTTCTTGGGCAAAGATCGAAACAATCAACTTTTTCTTTTATATTGAAGACAGGAAAATTTATTGTATAGTTTTCTTATTGTAATTTTATCACATAATATGACCATCAAAGAAGGGCTGTATGATCGATTTTCAAATATGTATCTTCTCACTTAACAGATATGTTTAAATATTTCAGTAAAGTAAAAATCATATAATCCAGAAATACATTGCACCTCATGGATATTTTAAAGTATTTTTATCTTGAGTCGCCACTTTCAAAGACAGGTTAAAATATATTTTTCAGGGAATGAATGACCTCTCAAGTTTTAGTTCCGAATGATTCCTACAATTCCTATGCCCTACCCTTCAGCTCCAACAAATGTGTTTAAAATGAAGGTCATTTGTAATTTTTCTGAGTAAGGACAGGGATCTTTTTTCTTTTTTTGTCAAGAAATTCAATAGTAACTGAAGTTAAGTTTACGATTAAAAAAAAAAATGACTTGCATGAGTGTCCTGAATTACCTCATTTGAAGGAATAATAAACAATTAGATGACTGGAATTTCTGAGCTAACATGGACCAATGACACTATGTATTTGATAACATATCACAATAGAGTCAAGAGGCAAAGTTTACTTCTCATGGCAAGAAAACCAATTTAAAAACACAGGAGCGTGGCCTTAATTTTAGAAGCTCTTTTCCCTGGAAATAGAATTTCATATTTAAATAATGGAGCAAACATTGTGAATCAGTAAGTTAAAAAGTTAGAATTACCTATTATATATTAAAAACAATAAAGAAGGAAAGATGGAAAAAAGTATATGCTACTAATAAAATATTTAAATTAAATGATTGAAAATTTAAAATGTAATAACAAGGAAATTAACAAAAATATTGAGAAAAATGAATAAAAATTCTTAGGAAAAATATTAGTAAACTTCATCAAAGCAACCAGCAGCTGATGGACATTATTATTTGAAACCTGAGATCCAGCTTCTGACTGAGAAATGCATCATCGTCAAAATACAGATAGATCTTCTGATTTTCAGAACAGAAGATGGGAACAAATTGGGGTATTTCCTGAAAAAGGTATGGCCTCAGAACTAAGAAGTTTTAAGAGGAAAAAAAAGATTTCTAATCTGAACCACATGTCTACATATTACATTATAAGACAAATTGGTTTCTAAAATAAGTATCCTCACAAAAAAGCCTATCACCACTCCATGATAGAAGTTGATGAGGAAGAGTACATCACCTGTGAGCTTTTATTCAGAGCTGAGGAGACAATATTTCGCTCTAACATGACATTATCGTGAAAACTATTGAGAAGAACAAGTAGTCCTGAGCAACAATGTACACACACGGTACTAAAGGCAAGGCTGAGGCCGCTGCGGGTCTTGGCCCCAAATCAGTACATTCTAATGAAACTCTCATCTCATTTTGACCAAAAAATATATATGCACATATAAATGAAGGCCACCAACTAGAAGTGATTTTCTTGGTTTCGTCTTTTCACTTACTCACAACTAGTGAATCAAAAATACTGCATCATAATCAATCTTCTTTTGCCCCATGTATTTAATACTTTCTTGTTTTTGTAAGCACAAAATAAAGATTTCATGGAAGCCTAGATAACACCAATAAATATGATGTTGTAGTATTGTTTATTTGTATTTTGATCACTATCTGTAGCTCAGGATATCATCAAAAAATAAGATTCATGACAAAGAATGTAATTCTCTACACAGTGAAAAGAAGCCTGAATCTACAAGGTTGATACTTAGTGATTTCAAATATTAATAAAATAAGTTATTTTCAGATTCTTAATGATTTATCCATTATTCATAGGTATTAAAAAGCCTTTGCTTTTCTCCTCTTTTAATAAGTCGTAATTGTTTTTTAGGTAAATATATAGTGTAAAAGTTTCATAAAAATAACCTCTATCTGATAAAAATTTCAGCGTATTTTACTTTGTAAGAGCTTAGATAAAGGCAAAATTCTCTAAAACACTCTATCCATCCCTAATGGAAGAGAAAATCTGTTGGATACCGAATTAGCTGTTCTGTTGTAGTATAGTCTGAGCAACAACGGAAACAAACAAACAAAAAATCTGCTAACCAAAAGCAATTTCTCATGAAACAAAGACAGCTGCTAATTGACAGCATCTAAGGCTAAAATAAGATTAACACCAAAATGAAAACCCGTGAAGCTTTTTGTAAGAAAGCTGTTGCGATAATAAGAAAGCTTGCAGTAGCTCAGAAGTAAAGATGCTAGTTGAAATGCTATGTCTTAATCTGGAAAAATATTTAATAAAAAAGTAACTTTCTCTCTACTAAAACTACTTGACAGCATATAAGAAAATTATCCCAAAAAAGGATCTTCTGAAGCCCATAGCAGAAGAGCAGATTGCAGCCAAACCCATGGGAGAGTCAGCCCTCCATGTCCCGGCTGGTGCACCTTGTACAGCTGCTGTTTCCGCCTCAAGAACAGAGGTGGGACATTCTGCTGAGCTCTGATGCTCTTTTGTTTCAGTGGAGGATGTTGCAGGAACAGTAAGGGCAGTGGATGGAAGAGTCACAGAATGCAAGAAGGCCTGAGAGGGTGGGAGTGGGAGCCTGAGGACAGGTGTGGAAAGGAGAGGTGGCAGAATATCCCCCAATGTGCACTGAGTGAAGACTCCACATTGTATGAGTGCTCAGTGCCAAACTACTGGTTAACAGTAGAAAATTGGTTATAAAAGAGTTAAAAACAACACATAACAGAGATACATGTATACCCATGTTCACAACTAACAGTAGCTAAAATGTGGAAGATACCAAATTACTCATCAACAGACCAATGGATACAGAAATTGTGGTATTTATAAACAATGAAATACTACTCATCTATAAAGACAGATAGGATGGAGGCTTTTATAGGTAAATGGAGGCAACTTGAGACCATCATGCTCAGTGAAGTGAGTCAGAAGGAGAAGGTTAATATCAAATGGTTTCTTTAATATGAGAAAACAAGATCACTATTACTTCATAGAACTAATAATGGAAATTGGAGGGAAGGGAGAGGGAATCAGAGGAAGAGGTGAAAGATTTGTGATTTTGCCACAATATTTGTATGCACAAAATACTCAAGATCAATGGAAACATTAAGTATTGCATCTATACATATCAGCAAAATGGTAAAGAAAAAAAAAGAAAATGAAGAAAGAAAATTGGTTCTAAGAAGTCGTTTCATCCAAAGAAGGGACAGACCTTAGGGCCACCACTTTCAACACATAGCACCGATGGTATGAACAGGAATTCAAATTAGACACATACTTAAAAAGACAAAACCCAAACATACTGGTATCCCAAACTATGCATTTTGTTTTGTATGAAAAACAAAATGCCACACCAGAACAATTTTTAAAAATATATGGAGTAAAGAATGAGAAGACAAGAAGCAGGTGGGAAAGGGACTTAATGTTGTGGTGATATGTAAGTGAACAAAATCCTCCAGCACAATTTAACTATGATATATATATATATATATATATATATATATATATATATATATGATTACCTTGTAACTAATTATTAATGATATCATCACTTATATGACACACCATGTGTATGATTATATACACAGAGAAATATATTGAGAGAAATTATACACATGTGTATTATTTTCCTGATCCATTTCTAGAAATGACAGTTCTAGAAAGGACAGTGATCATTTCATTCTTAATACTCTGGGAAATTTTTATAACCTCAAGTTCTTTTGTTTAAGTACCATTGTAAGATACATTCTTATTTTTGTAAAACGTTGTTCTGCAGTTTGCTTCGCTGTTACCCACAGGAGCTTACGTGTCATCGCAGCCATCAGACGTCCGGCCCTCATTTCTTGGTCTTTGACATTTGTGGTCACATACTGTAATCAGACAATGTGGGTGTTTGAGAAGAACTGTTGGTTTGCTCATGAATGATCAAGGTCATTTGTACAGTCGGTTCCCAGACACTCAGAACCTTTCATTACAGCCAGCGTTCTGGTTGTCCACAGCACAGACTCCAGTTTTAGTATTGTTTTCTATTCCAATGCAACCACAAAGCAGGGATATGGATTTTTAATTCCTGGCTATGTTTAGAATCTCCATGATGTTTATAAAAGTAGCAATTTCCCCTATTAAAATATGTGAATCTTACTTACCTAGGGATTAGAATCATTTGCAATCAGAGGCGATAACTTCCACCACAATTCTCTCTTCTCTGTGTTACTAATCTCCCAACTCATCATCCCCATTCACTAAGGAATGTTAATTCCTTTAACTATGTCAAAAAATGCTCCATTATCACTTCAAATTTTTCCCAACTGTATAATTACTGTAGCAAATTTTATGACTAAAGGCGCCGAAAATTAATTCTCAGTATGCAATGTCTTTTTCCTCAGCAAAGTAAATCAATAAACAAGTAAAGTAAAAAACAAGTTACCCTGAAAAGATGATTCTAGGAAAATAATGGAGTAAAAAACAGCAAGGATCTCTTCTTCCAGCTAAGTCTTTAATCTCAACAGCAGTTTCATATAACTTGTGAGAATCAACAAGGCAATGAAATACTTTCCTATAAATATCAGACACCCATGTTTTAGATGCTGGTTGCTACTTATGATAACAGAGGTGGGCAAACAGAGGGGGTGACACTGATGCTTCCCCAGCCCCATCTTTGAAAGACCTTCCCTTCTTGCAGCGGCCAAAGGATCTGAAAGGCAAAGTAGTGAGCCTTCTTTTTCTTTATTGTCCTTTTTTTTCACACTTGGGTGACTGGGTATGAGAGGTGAAGATTTTCAATGCAACTCAGCATATGTGGGTAATGAAAGAGGTCCTAAGTGTTCCCAGGAAATGAGTGAGGCTCGGAAAGTACTGAAAAGGTATTGCATGTGCACATTTCGGATTAATCTCCAGTAAGGAGAGAGCTTATACTAATCAAAGTCAAAACATACAATATTCAACAAATTGAGAAAGAAACAAATAAACCCCAGAAGGTGGGAAGAATCTAATTTCCAGTGCTACCACAATATTTGATTTAAACTTTAGGTTTTCAACAACAGTAACAACAAGAATTACAAAACATGTGGAGAGAAAATGAACTTGGTACATTCAATGGAAAGAAAAAGCCAGAAAAAAATATTCCTTAGAAAGATGTAACAATTGCAGTATGCGTAAAGCTGTCTCAAAGATGCCAAAGAACTAAAGAAAGGCATAGTGAAACTTATGAAAACTTATCTACAATAAAAAGAATAATACTAGTGAAGACACAGGAAATCCAAAAATTACCAGAAATTCTAGAATTAAAACTTCAACATATATTAGAAATAAAATTTTCAATGGAGAGACAAATTTGAACAGACAGAAGGAAGTAGCATGGAAGCTGAAGATAAGTCAACTGAAACTACTGTTTCTGGAAAAAGGAATTAACAAGAATATGAAAAAATGTGAAAAGAGCCTAAAGTACCTGTGGATCACCACCAAAACAGCCAACAAATATCTGTGAGGTCCACAAAAGCAAAGACAGCGATAAGGTCCAGGAATATTACTTCAGAATCATGTTGGGATGAACTTTGGCAGGTTTCCACACAGAGATAGTAAAATTGAATTATCATTAATAAGAAAATAATACTAAATACAGCAAGAAAAGTATCTCTCATGCATCTGGCACTGTCAACAAAATTTTCAACTGATTTATCCTCAGAAATTTCATAGGTAAGAAATATTAGCCTGATATATTCAACTTGCTAAAATAGGGAAAACACTGTCCACCGATCGTCATATTTCTTGCAAAGTTGTCTTCCAAAAGTGAAGAAAAAATAAAGACATTTCTAGACAACGAGAGTCGAGGAAACTGACTATTACTAGACTTGCTCTGCAAGGAATGCTGACTGGAGTCCTGCGACAAAAAGTGAAAAGACCAAGTTCAAGTCCTATGAAGAAGCAAAGGGAAATATATATATATATGAATAAAAGCGAGTATTATCGCAATCTTGCCCTTTAAATCTACCTTTGAAAATTTACATAATTATATAATAATTAAAATAATTTTTAATTTATTTATAGACAGGCAATGTGCAGCAATATAGTTGGTGACAATAATGAAGGTTTCTTGGGAATATCTCATACTGTGTCATTTAAAGACTATTTTGTTGGTCTATGTGAATAAATATATGAATGAATGAATGACAATTTAAACTTCTCAAGACTCATGGCTACTCTACTATGTACATGATATATTTTGGCCTACATAGATGACTTTACTCTCAGTCTTCTCTTACACTATTTTAATATATTAATGAAAAAGGCTGAGTTACCATCAAATTTTGTCGGATCAATACTAAATCCTTTTATTCAACTATTTAAAACATGATAATCTGTGGGTCTCCACATTATTTTTGGATGAAAATCTCAGTTTGGGGGATTTCATTTATAGAATTATTATTCTTGTAAATACCAGTCCAACAGCTCATTGAAGCTGATAGTGCCAATTTGGTGACATTAATGTAGGTGACGTCTTTGTTAAAATACAAATGTCTTGAATGATTGCTATCTTGAACTCTACCACTTGGCTCATTTATTTGAATTATTAGTATTATCTAGTTGATTTTATTATTCATTTAGAAAGATTTGAAGTGTATTATTTATTCTTGTACATCAGCATTATCATTATTTAATGGATATCACACGATACTATTTAAATTTTGAAAACTTCTCTAAGAATTTGGTTTCAAATGACGCACAAGAGAATGATCACAAAGCTATGCAGGTGAAAGGTAAAGGCGTTTTCTTCTGGAGGAGCTTGCAGAGAAAGAAATACACTGAACGGGGAGAGCAGAAGGTGCAGAACTTTGGCTCTAATCTGACACTCAGTCCACTTGCTTTTTCAAGGCTCAGTTAAAAGGCACTTAGACGTAAAAAGGTCCCTGTGCTCAATTCAAGCATTTTATTGAAATATAATACCACACGTAGCAATGTATCACGGATACATTAAGAGGAAAAAGAAGGCCCTGGTACTCTGGAGCAGAAAGAACAATACTGGCAGTTCTTTGGCAGAGATCTGCCTCAGCAACCCGCAGAAATGCTCTGTGAGCCAGAAGGCCAAGCCAACAGTCTCATATGGCTTGTTAAAATAGAGAAAATGAATTCTAAGTGCTTAAAATAATCTAAAAACAAGAATTAGAAAAATAGAGTGATAGCAGTGAATATTAATTCATTCTGTTACCAGAAATTGATTAATACTTATTTTACTGGAAGAGAGGCTCTTTCAATATCTTATATGATTTTAATAACATAATCTTACTTTCCACAGTGAGGAATTGTTTCCTTAGATGATGACTTCTTAACATTATACCTCATTTTATGCTAAAGCATCTTAGGGTACAAAGAAAATGCCTCATCTCAGTCCATTACTGTAATCAATAAAAAATTTATCACTTTTAAAATGGTGATTGTGGTTTTTTCAATATTTCATGCTGTGGCTATTTCTGTAGTTTCTAGAAACCATTCCAGTGAAGACTTTTCCATTTCAGTGGGTATGAAGTAAAGTCACCTTTTGTCACTACAATTTTGCCCTAACTATGATTTCAAGTGATTTTTTTATCTGGGTAAGATAATAATGTAAAACATGAAGAAATTTTTTAAAGTTTTCTCTTTCTAATTTGCAGTGAGCACCCCTTAATTGTTTCAGAGGAAGATAACCTGGGAAGTTTGGAAGAATATACAAATAAAAATTGAAGAAAATTCAACATGGGTGAAAAAATATACTCATGTGAACTAAATGATACTAGATTTTTAAAAAATAGTATAAGTTACCATTATCACTCTCATGTATTAGATATAAATCAAACATACTGTTTCTCTTGATGAAATAACATTCTCAAAATATATTTATATTGTAATTATTTGCCTAAGCAGCAAGAAAGTAGATGTTCTAAGGGGTAGATCACATTTATAGACAAAATTTTGATCAACAAAAATTAATGTCTTTAATTTTTTTTTTTTTTTTGAGGCAGGGAGGCAGGGTCTTGCTCTGCAGCCCAGGCTTGTGCCAAACTCATCGTGGAACCTAGGCTGTCCTTGGGTTCACCACCATTCTCCTGTCTCAGCCTCTCCTGCGCTGGGATTACAGGAGTGCACCACCACACCCAGTTTGTGTGGTGCTGGGGGATCGAACTCAGGTACTCAGCTCTTGACTTAGTGCTTGATAGGCTGAGCCATTTCTCCAGCCCCAATTTGTTTAATCTTCAACAAGATTAAAAGTCTGCAAAAAAGTATACCTCTAAACACTTTATCCCTAGCGTCAATGTCAGAGCCTGACAATAATTATTCTAGTTTAGAAGCGCTACATTTCGGTTTCCCACACATAGACATCCGGGACTGACCATCAGGCTTTCCTCATTCCCCTTGCATCTCATTTTTTTTAATAGGCAGAAGGGAAAAGTTTAAATCAAAGTGAGAAGGGAAACATAAAGAAATCGTTATGATAAGAACAGTTCCTTGTTGAATTTAGTGATTAGCTTTCTCTGTCTTCTGATTTCTCCCCAGCCCACTACAGAAAGTTAACAGAAGATTTGGTAGTGTAATTAGGCATATGCAGGAATTTCATTATGTCACTTGATCTTTCATGATTCCAAGTGGACTTGAAATCAAAACCCTGAAGCTCCTTCTCTTAAGAATGTCCTGGAGAACTCTTCTGCCTGAGAGCGCACAGCAGGGAATCATTCTTTCCAGATATTTGTTCCTTGGTTTTTATACCAACAATATGCTTCCAATTTTCTTTTGCAAGACTCTAGTTAGTTTTCCCTTGAATGGTACTTTTCATTTTCTGTATCTTTAACTTCATGTATAGATGAAATACTTTTTGTAATATTTCAATTATCTCCCTTTCTGTCTCTGTCTTGTTTCTGTATCTCTCTCTCTCTCTCTCTCTCTCTCTCTCTCTCTCTCTCTCTCTCTCTCTCTCTCTCTCTCTCTCTCTCTCTCTCTCTCTCTCTCTCTCTCATTCTTTTTTTTTCTTTTTCTCACCCATTTATTTTTTATCTTATAGTCTTGGCTTTGACCAATGCATCATTTTCCTTGGTTCTGTTCATGTGGGCTTGACCTGAAGCTTCCTCTAGCATGATTCTCTTGTTGCTGGTCATCTGTGTGTGATCTGCTTTGGATCTGGAGTGTTGCCCCAAATCCTCATGCATTCGAACACAGCGGGATAACTATGAAGCCTTTTCCTATCTGGAACTAGGGCTTGGCTGGGAAGGGTGAGGGCTTGGGGTTTGACCTGAAAGGATTGTATGAACTTGTTGATATTGGGGGTGGCCTAGGGCAGAGCGTTCACATGTGTTTCATTGTTTGTGGGCCAGAAAGGGAGAGAGAAACACTCCCACCTGGATGTGGACAGCCCAAATGAGAGCGTAAAGTAACTGAAGGACAGGAGAAGAAATATGATTACAGCTGATTTCTGAGAAAGCTCTATCCTGGCCTGAGTCTCCTGCCAGCGCTTTGCTCCTGCTTCTCTTGGCTCCTGTCTGCAATGCGATGAGCATCTCTGCAGCCTCTGCCATGTGCCTCCACCATTTTTGGCTGCCCATGAAGGGACTGTGTGAGACCTTCTGAAACCTTGAGCTAGGAAATCCTTCCTCCCTTAAGTTGCGGATGTTGGTTATTTTGTCCCAACAAGAAGAAAGTGACTAAGACCCTGCACAACTTTAGCGGCTGGCTTTACCTGAGCTTGCCGGCTACTCCCTGTAGGGCACACATCCTGGCCTGCACTGTGTACTGCCACTCATACTTTCTGTTTCCTCTGGTTGGAGAAAGTGGGGCAGCTTCTTCTTGGAAGAAGAGAAAGAAAATGAACGCCTGCACCCTAACCTCCCCTTTGCTCTGAGAGTCGAGCTGGTGTGTGGATGAATGGGATTCGGGCAATCAAACATGACCGAGATTCGATGATCACAATCACTTATTGTTTAACCATCTGGCAGAGGATTGAGAAGCAGCTTTTGCACAGAGGCTGAAGTGGGTCAACCATGAGTAGTATATGAAAGAAAGAAATGAGGACACTCTGAAACACAAATCAGAACATCAACGATGGATTCCTACTGGCTGTAATCAAAGATAAAGTGGGTATTTTTGATGTATGGCAACAGCTTGATTGTGAGGGAGAAAGTCAAGATTTCAAAGATTGTCGGATTCTTCCAGCACTGGCTGCATTTTCAAACCAAAGGAAAATCTTTAGAGTCAATGAAATAATCATGTCAGCTATTTTTGTGCATTTCGGGCACATTTATCAAAAGTAGAATCATAAAACAAAACAGAAAAAATGTCAATGTACCTTCTTCTGTTATATTTACTTCATGATATTTCAAATGAAGAGGAACAAAGTAAATTCTCTAAATATATTCATAAAGTAACATAAAACTCTATTCCCAGCATAGTCTGTAAAATGCATATATTTACAGAATATAAGATATGTATGTGCCTGTCAGATAAAATTTTGCAATGTTTAATAGAATTGAAAGTTCTTTGTTATCTCTTGCATTTGATGTAACTGATAAAGTTTGAAAGAGAGCTTAAACACCAATGATTTTCTCTGATTTAACTTTATCTAGTTTTATTGATTTGTTCATTAAATTTTGTTCTCTCAACTGCAATCATTTCTGGAAAATAAATCTACACTGTGCCACAAAACCAAATCTCCAAGCATACAATATCATATGAAGTTCTTAAATGAAAATATCATCATGTGTGAAAAGATCAGTGCAGTTATATCCTCTCATTTAAGGTTTCCCTGGCTGATATACTATTCCAATCTGCATAAAAAGCAACATCCCACCTTCAAAGCCATCGCTGATGTCACAGCACTTTCCTTAGGGCTGTTGGGCACAATTGCTTTGCCCGGATGCTGTTTGGCTTCCTCTGAATTTTGAGCCCTGCTGCCTTACAGGAAACTCACACAGCATCAGTGGTGTATGCATCATAAAAGTTAGAGGAAAATAACAGTTCACATTTATTTTCAAAATTCTCAGCATTGCCAGTAAGACAAATAATTAATTCACTTGTCGTTCAACCATAGAGCAACGTTAAAAGTCACTCCATAAAATTAATTTTAATAACAGATACAGACAATGTAATATGGCTTCCACTGATTGTTTTTCCTCTTTAGAAAGAAAGGGAAACATCAGTTTTATTGTGACCTATATTCTGGGCCTCACAACCGATGCAATTCTAAATCAATTCCAAGATATCTCAATTTTAATTTAAAAGCTGGAAAAATGAACTCTTTTTTCTGAACCAGTCTAAATTATAATATAGATATAGAAAAGGCCCAACATTATCACAAACTAAGATTATCCCATTTAACTATCAACTTGATTAAGATTAAAAAGTATTTCAGGATTTAAATACAGAGGTCTCCCCGCAGAAATAACCACATCCTGTTTCGTAATCTACCTAGCTATCTATCTTTCTTTCTACATGGACAGACCTTTTCTTTCTACACTGACATTAATTGGTTGTGCAATCAAAACAGAATTCCTGACTTACGGAACCAAAATGAAAATGATGAAACCATCCTTAAAAATTATAAAAAAGTAATGAAAAATTGGTAATAGAACTTTAAGCCAACCATAGTCCCTGTCTGCACAGGCTACAAACCCATAGAATCATGTACATTGTATATTTTTATATTTATAATAATATTTTTCTCCTACTTATTAAATTTATAATTGCCAATAAAAATGATTACGAATAGTGTTAAGGTGAATATCCTTGGGTGTGTCTTTTGATGATCATTTTCTTTGCATTGAATATTTCAAAAGAGTATTGCCAAAGTTATTTCCCCATACTCCAATCCTGCTAATTGATGTTTGCAAAAACAAAACAATTCACCAAAAAGCGTTCGAAAAATGAGACGTCCCTAAGGCAAACAATGAACGGAGGTGCGGGCCTTCTACTTTTTACAAGAATGAGTTCAATATGGGTCTCAGAGTTATACGTACAATTTGAATAGTATAAAACGAAACTCTTTGAAAATACCATAAAAGGAAATTTAGAGTGTAACTATGATTAACTACATGGCCAAAATATAATTCATAAAAAAATACATCACACTTTATATCAAAAAAATTGCACTGTAAGTAACTATCAAAGACTAGAAGACAAGCCACACCTTGGGGAAAACTTTTGCAAAATATACAGGTGAGAGAGGGTTAGAACTGTGAGCCAAAACAAATCTAGTGTTTTCATAACTGATCCAGCCTGTAGCATCATGCCATTAATGATAGGAAATATAATAAAGCAATCAAAAATAAATTTAGTGAACTACATTGAGCATTTGTTTACGGATAAATGCAAATTAGTGCAAGCATTTTTTTTTAATGACTGAATCAGGATTTCAGGTTTTTGTCTTGAAAATTTGACTATACTTAAACTGTCAATTTCATTTATTTGACACAGAGATTTTATAAATATCACATACCAAATGTCAAACTATTATAATAATAAAACAAGCCAATAAAATCAGTAAAGTCTCGATCAGATTTTCTACCAAAGAATAAATGTTAAGAGCTAATAACATTACAAATATCTAGAGAAAGCAAATTTTAAAAATCACACCCACTGAAATAGCTAAAATAGCCTGGCAATACCAAATATTGGCAAAAATGTTTTACGTGGGTTTATTGCTTTGAAAATCATTTTAGCAGTTGCTTTAACTTGTACCTACTGGGTTCTACAGTTATTTTTTAGAGACAACTAAAAGCATATGTTCACATAAATAATATATTAATATTTGTGGCAGCTGTATTTGTAATGGCTCTAAATAAAGATGTGATTGTTCATCATCAAAAATGTAGACTCAAATTGCCAGATATTCATATGTGGTCCCACAACCTAAGGCAAATATTTATAAATATGCACAACATGACAAAATCTCTAAAACATCATTTTGTGTGCCAAAAGACAGGCTCAAGATAGGCTTTTATTGGTATATATGATTTCTATATTACATAGGGTTCCAATGAAAAGCAACATTAATATACAATATTTATGTAAAATTGCATAGGACGATTTACAAAGCAGGCTTAAAGAACCAGAGGGGGAGGAGCCAAAGCTGCCTATGTCTGCACGTTGGAGACCTGAAGACTCAAAGACAGAAGCCTTAGAACCAGGGTATAAAGGATGCGAAGCCCTTGCACAGTAGAAAATCAGGGGCCCCCTGTAAAATAGCCGGTGAGGGTTTCCACCGCACATGAATGTCCAGAGGCGATGGTGAAAACTGTAGCTCAGCCAGAAGAAAAGAAGAACTCTCCTTTCCTTGCTGTTGTTGTCCAGGCATCATGTTTACTGGCTGGGTCACCCGCAACCCGAGTGACCATTCTGCTGTCAAGCTACTGACTCATATGTTCATTATCCAGAGACACACCCAGAACCGTGCCTTACTGTTCTGCCAGGTGTTTTTTTTATTTCACTGAGGTTGACAACGTATGACAATGGTCATGTTTCTAAATATATGACATTCAATGAAGGAACTAATGGATTTATCATAATGGAGTTAATAAAAATGGTTTCATCTTGTCTAGGGGCTGGAAACACAACAACTGGTAGTAATTAGAGTAATTGGAGTTATATCTTTTTCAGCTACGTATTATATGGTTGTTTACGCCATACAACTGATCAAATACCGCACTTAAAATTCATATTATTGCAACTCAAATATAAACCCCAGTATAAAAATGGTCTGCAATCCTTTTCAGTCATTGGATAAATATAGGCTTGCATTCACTTTGTGACATTTATAAAAAAATTTGGTTCCCTATATTAAAAGCTGGGGGTACCGACTACACGGAGGAGAGAAAGGAAATACAGTGCTGAATCCCACACTTAAATGAAAAGTGATTTTCAAAAGTTACAGCCTTTGAAGAGCACTCCATGATTTAAAGGAAGAATCATCAGAAAAGATATGAATATCCATTTCAAACCTTTATGAAATGAGGCAGAATTAAAATGATAAACAGAACATAATAAATCAGGCATTATATTCTATGCCAAAATGAAATCCGTAGAATTAGATTATAATCTTGAACTATTTTTTTCAGCATTGGTTTCTTTTATACATTTTCCCCTTCATCCCTGCAGTTATTACATTTGATAATATAAGCGATTATAAAACCAACCTAGACAATTATTTTCTCCATGTGATAATGCTTTTACAATGAATAACAAAATTTAATAGTTTTGTAGCAAAACCCATTAGTACAATGTAAATATCTAAGATATTTATTGCATACTGCAATCTATTTAAAGAAAAAAAAGATATTCTGGTCACTATAGGTATACTTTTGTAAAGAAATTTCATATTTTTATGAATATATTAACTTGATATTTTTGTTCCCAAGTTCAATTTATCTAGTAAATGAGTTTATCTTCATTATTCATTTTATTATTTAATACATATATTTGCCTGAAATATTATCAGAAATAATGTTAAGAATAGATCATAGTAAAGAGCCAAAATTTGGAAACTGAAACTTAATAAGCATAACTTTCTCTACCACCCTAGACTAACATCCTGTCTTTTAGGCTACATCAATCATAGACTGGAATTGATTTCTAAACCCCAGTTCATGTTAGAGCCAGCCTTTTAACCAAGGACATCTGGTTAATAATCATTTGCTCTAATTTTGTCTATGTTATAATACCTTCAAAACTACATTCAGAAGTTCTCGCTTCTTAAGGATTAATGAAAAATTTAAGAATTTGTATTCAGGATATTCAGCTTTTAATATTGACAAAGTGCTAAAAGCAGAGCCGGACAATGTTATTAAAATTCATGAAGGAAACACAGGATGGAGAGTGCAGTTCTGTTATAAGTATGTGCCGGTTCAGTCAGGTACTTGCTCCTTCATAGAGATAACTGGCAATTGGGGCTGGGGTTGGGCTGTAGCTCACAGGTGAGACTAGCAAACAGAAGCCCCTGTGTGTGAGTCCCAACACCATGTAAACTGGGCATTAATGCAGACACTGGAGAGGGAGGCTGAAGCAGAAAAATTGCCCTGTGTTCCAGGCCACTCTAAGATTCGTTGTAAAATCATGACCCGTCTGAATTATATGACGAGACCCTGCCTCAAAAAAAAAAAAAAAAAAAAAAGTTATTTGGCTGGAAGAATGGCACAGCAGTTGACGCTCTTGCCTTGTAAGTGCAGGGCCCTAAGTTAAATTCTCCAGCACCACAAAAATCCAGGTGTTGGGGCTCATGCCTATAATCCCAGCACTAGGGAGGCTGAGGCAGGAGGATTGCTGTGAGTTCATGGACAACCTGGGCTACTTAGTAAATTCAAGACCATTCTGGGCTATAGAGCAAGACTCTGCCTTTAAAAAAAAAGTGTTATTTCCACTAATTTATGTCATTCTCTTGGGAAAAAAAGCATTTCATTACCTCAGAACATGTTGATATTTTAATACATTATTTTTTTATTTCTATCAAAGCCCAGGTAAAATGCACAGCAACATTTAGAGGCTTTATATGTCAAAATTTATTTCCCTGCATCAACTGACTAGTCCATCACTTTTATAAAAACTGTATTTTGAGTAGGAAGCTTGTGAAAAAATTACATCTAACTGGGAGCTATAGGAGCCTGGTGGCTAAAATTAATTATTTCTGTAATTGTTATTTTATTTAGTTTTATCACTAGCACTAGTCTTTACTGTTCATTTTCTACAGTAGGAATTTAAATATCACAATTCGGTGAATCCTACCTTTCCAAGATTACAATGAATTAATGACATACATGTATTCAATGTTGTCTGATTGTAAAACATGCTCTCCTTACCATTAAATTCATTTCAGATTGCTTCCCTATGTGAAAAGTTTACTTTTGCATATACCCATAATGCTCTTCCTTTCTTGCATTATAAAAATATGTGTGACATATCAAAAAAAGGAGGGCAGCAAAGCTTAGCTGGAACCACTGCAGTTTCTTCTCACAATGTCCACGGGCAAATGCAGAAATAAATATACATGTGAAATTTTCTGAAAGAATTACTTGATCTCTTTGTCACTCAGAACAAGATTAAATTGAGATTGTCTTTTCTTTCTGTCTTTTGTGTAATTACAAAGGAGTCTTTAGATTCAGTACCTATTGATTTTTTGTCAGAGTATATATGTTTGCATCACAGCTAAAAGAATACATATTTCTTTTCCTAGAGATTCTTGAAAGTGTCTCAAAATTATCAAGTATATCAGTTTATGTGAGAAACATAAATAAGCTTTATTATTTCATTTTTTATTTTATTTTATGGTGTTTTTTGTACTGCTAACTAAACCCATGTCCTTGGACATGCTAGGTAAGCACTCTATCACTGAGCTACATCTCATGCTCAAGCAGATTTGTTTATTTGTTTTTTCTTTCAAAGATTTTATCAGTTTTCCTGGTTTCAAATGACTTACCGGGGAGTTGAAACTCTTCTTGTTTTGCATAAAACAAATAATACAGGAAAAAAAGTCAAAAGAAATCTTGAATGTCACATTTACATAGTGAAAATTATCATACTATGTTATGTCTTGAACCTAGAGTGTCCCCCAAAACACCTCATGTTCCTTCAAATAGTATGACACAGCTGCGTGCTCATTGTGTCCTGGGACCAACCTGGAAGGGGCAGACTCTTGGAGATGGACTTGGAGGAGTGTGTGCTAGATCCGCCCTCCCCCCTGCACTTAGCACCATCCTGCCACGCTGCCATTCCACGATTTCCAGCCCCGGCTCTTGAATGGGCTGTGGTCTAAATCTGAAACTGTGAGCTAAAATAAATCTTTCCTTCTTAAAGTTGTGAATGTCAGGTAGTCTATCACAGCAATAAAAAAGTAACTAAAACACAGCGGATAGCCTGCATTTAGCCCTTTACTGAACTCTGTGTCCGTCTTCCGTCTCCACTCTTTTATGCCATTATTATCAAAATATGAGCTTCCCCCAATCCTAATCTCCAAAAATACTGTCCCTACTGGTAGAAGTCAATCTGTTCAGT
This sequence comes from Ctenodactylus gundi, assembly GCA_004027205.1. NCBI lineage: Eukaryota > Metazoa > Chordata > Mammalia > Rodentia > Ctenodactylidae > Ctenodactylus > Ctenodactylus gundi. The sequence goes on from PVKB01001409.1 coordinate 185,864, forward strand.
GTGACCTGGCTGTGGATACTTTTAATTTTCACATAGGACATCTTATGTGACATAATGTATTGTAAATGAAAGTTATTTTGTTTTAGAAAATATGCATTTTCTAGTGTATTTACTGTGTCTTAATTACTAAGAGTTATTCAAAGATTACAACAGATGGTCCCTTTATTTTTGAAAACCTAAATATGATTGTTAACTACACGATTTTAATTTAAAAATACATAGACATGTTAGAATTAAATCTTGTGTCTTTACTCAACAAAAGTCTTTTTATATGGCACTTACTTGGTTAATAGACAATAGTAATAGAAAATTAAAAAAGAGAGAGAAAGCAGACGGGCTTTGAGGAGGTGACAGGATATTGAATCAGACTGACCTTAATAAGGGACCCATGGAACTAACTGTTCACCTACCAGTAATGAGAAAGAAATCTCTGCTTAGCAAGGTTGGTAGCAGTCACCTCACTTAGAGCTTTGACAGATCTGCTGATGTACATGTGACCCACAGGAGGAGAAAAGCCCACTTCACTGAATGATAGCCTGTCCAGAACATTTCTCTGAGAGAACAGTCACACCACCCAAACACTCCCAAGGCAAAGGACATTCTGACCAAGCCTGTGAATCCTCCGGCAGCTCATCATTACCATTGGCATCACCTGTGAGGGATACTGGCTTCTGTACTCTCATGACCCTCTTAGCTAAATTCTAGTTTTTAAAATAAACCAGGGGCACAAGTATAAACTCTCTTAAGAAAGAAAATCTGTTTAGACTAAGGGAAATAATTCACGTGAAGTAAATTTGTTGTGACTATAATTTTATAAGATACTTCAGAAACAATTATGAAAGGAACACAGCATGAAAATAAACTGAATTTGATCCAATCACAGAATAACTTCTTTCTTAATTTCTTCCTTTGGTAATCAACTTTTATAGGTACATAAGGGAACACAAAGAGAAATTTTGGATGGTAGGAGAGCGCACACACATTAAGACAGGTCTTAAGAAGAAAATATCTTATTTCCATTGTGACTGAAAAAGAAGAGAAAAAAAATCTCTGTGATAATGGAATGAGTTCAAGGCCACTGCCTTCTGCCACCCTTGGGAGGATGAGGGGAGCAAACAGGTTACACTGAATTGCAGAGCATCACAGACATGGGATCAAAGCTTTGAGACTTAGAAAGCCAAATTGGAGAGATTTGGCAAGTTACTATCATGAAAATTGAGTTTGTTTTCACAATAAACTCTGACTTCAAGTTGTCTAGGATGCTTGTAAATGATCCAGACACTTGGTCACAATTATAAGCATCTCCTATAGCAGCCAATTAAAAAAAAAAAAAAAGTTGTCTCTGAGCATGAGGTTCCCAAAGCGCCTGTGTGAAAACATATAATGAAGAGCCCGTGTCTCCACTGATACCTGCATGGAGCATGGGCGATGGAAGAGAAGCTGGTGCCTAGAGTGACAGTCACTGATTTAGCACATCCAGCACCTAATTGCCCTGCAACTGCCTAACTTTGTGCACTGATCAAACTGTACAATATTTCATGAAAATCCTCAGAGGACTCCATGCTTCATACTTCCAAGATGGTAAAAAATTTCCCGGTTTCCTGAAGCAGGCTTCAGCCTAAATGCCAATCCACCTTCCTGTCAGACTCGCTTTTTATCCAAGCTATTTTCTGTCAAAATCAATCTACTTTACTGGTCATCTGGTCACCAACTCCAATCTGTTCTATGTGATAAATAACTCTTGGAAGGGAGAAGTTGATTTCATGTTAACATAAGATTTTTCACTACTGACAGGAAACCGGTGTTAAAGATTTTCAATATGTCATCTCCCTCATAATAAAGCTAATAGAACAGTGCTTGACCTAATATATTTAATCATAGTTTCGTGGCTGACACTTTTTGGTATCAACTTTAGATATTCATTTTTCAGAGATACATTCTCAATATATCTTTGTTCTAATTTTTATCTTTTGAACAGATTGATGAAAAGATAGAACGTACAAAACAAGTTGTGAATTGTTATTTCACATTTATTACCTTTTTACAAATTCTTTAATGAATGCATTGTGACTTAAGAAAACAAGATATTATGGTCCAATTTTCTTTTTCATTCTTGAATTTTTAATATATTACTTTTGTTAGTTTCTTCCTTTTAATATCTTTTATGTCTTAACTATTTTTCTTATATTGTTTTTGGGTTGATCTTGGCAATAAAGTATGAAAGATGAGAAAATAAAATAATGTTCTAATTGTCATCAGTCTCCTTAAAAATAGACTTCAGAGGAAAGGAATTGCAAGGAATATTGGAAGATATTTTCCAAAATATTAGAAAAGCCTATATAAGAGAATGTTAAATAAAGAATCATGAGTAAATAAGAATTTGGAGATTTGGGGAATACAGAAGAATGTATTGGGCTTTGGGAATGAATTTAGCCATATTCAAGATGAGAGGTATTGGAAACTTAAAGAGATATAACTTTTAGGATTACGAGAGAGATGAAATATCTGAATAATAATGGTGTACATAAGAAAATAGACCTGGGACCCTGATGGTAAAAGCCAAGATGGTCTGTATTTAAGATGCAAGGAATGGACATTTTTCTCAATAAAATTCTTTCAGACTTTAAAAAGGGGCATTCTGAATTTTATAAAGCCAAGTGACATTATTTATTTTAGTAAAGAAAAAAATAAATATTAACTTTAAGATGTCTAAGATACAAGTGAATAGAGTCTACAAATTAAACTCAGTGAATTAAGCACATTTAAGGAGGCTAGAATAGGCTTTGGCTAGTCAAAGAGAAATTTAGAGAATGAGTAAGAAAAGAAATAATCACACTTGTAACCATCATGCCACTTCTTCAGTATTTTAATGTTCTATTTATTCTTGCCAAATGTCAGAAGCCATACGAGACCTAGGTTTTATGTAGTTACATTCTAAAATATTGGTGTTGTTTCCAGATAAGATAGAATTATGTGGCTACAATCACATCATAAAGCCTATGTGCCTACACAAAGATATTTTGGGATTTTTACACATATAAATCTAACCTGGATTGTTCAACTGTGAAAGTAAAACTATGTAATTAAAGACCTTGTATAATTTTAAGTGATGTGTTTTCAATTCTTTCTTGTCTAGAATGTTTTGATAAAACATTTTCTGAATGTTTTGTCATTTATTTTCTACTCTAACATGCATTTGAGTATTCACGGTCTCAAATGGTTATAATGTCTTATTATCTCTTGAAAATAATTTAAAATGTACTTTAGATAAATAACAAAGCAAGGTAATGAACATAAGAACATAACTGAAAAATTGAAAGATGTAAGTATGTATTGAGAATAATATACTAAATTCTTATTTACACTAACAAATACTAAAATAAAAAATTAAAAAATAATTTCATTTATAATACCAAAATAATAAAATGTATTGTAAGAATTTAGCAGCACAAGATTTGAATGTTAAATCTAAAAGTACTGCTAATACTTAGAGTATATAAATAAGTAGAAATGTATCTCATTTTTAATCATTATAAGACCTCATACTGCCTCAAAAGCAATACTCTTTAATCTACAAATTTCTTAACATGCCTATTAAATCTTAGCTTTTTAAAAAGAAATGTTGGGTTATCTGAAAATTTACACAGATTTGAAAGGAATCTGGAGTAGTAAAACAATCATATGTAAGAAGAAAAAGGATAGTATTTTTTTAATTTTAAATTTCATAGCTTTGTACAAAGCAGAAATCATCAAGATAGTGTAGTGTCAACATGGAGAATGACATAGATCAATGGAATGGAATTGTGAGTCCAGAAACAAATACACCCCTGAGTATCAATTAAGGTTTTTATACTAATGTCCTGGAAATCTAATGGAGCCTAGCTAAACTTTTCAATATGTATTGATGGGACAAGAGAAGGTCAATGAACATGTAGCAGGGTGTCACCATTCCTTCAACCATACATAAAATCTAACCTATAGTAAATTAGACATATGTGTACAAAATAACATTGTAAAAAAATTTAAAAGACTGTATAAAAGTAAGTCTTTAAAAACAAGCTTGTATTAAATAGAAAAAGTACAATTGCAAGTAAAAACATAAAGTAAGCTGCATCAAAATTATTTTTTTACCACTGATGGTATTGTCAAAGAGAAGCACTATAATATGATAAAATATTTGCAAACCACTTACTTTATAAGGCAGTTTTAAAAGCACACATGTCACTCAAAATAACTGGGCAAATACTTTAATGGATATTTCTTCAGACGATATTTACAGTACTCCATAACTAAATGAAGATATGGTCAACGACAGGGAAATACAAAATTAAACAAGAAAGTCAGAATAGGTTTTACTAAATGAGAGGATGGTTATAAGAAATATGTAAAGAAACAAAGGTTGACAAAAATACATACAAATTGAAACCTTCATAAATGGCGAGTGGAACGCATAATTGTGCAGTCACTTTAAAGAACAGTTTGATATGATGTCAAGATGTTAGCAAAGAATTGCCCTGGGTGTGAACTCACAAAGCAATTTTTTAGCATATAAACAGTAAATATGAAAGTATGTGTGTACCTGAAAATTAGTGTACAGATTCACAGACAAGTATTTTTACAATAGTTAAAATGTAGAAATAACTCAGACATCTATAATATTCTATATCATTATTGCATGTATTAATTTTAGCCATTTAAAATAATACATCCATTCCTATTTGATGATCCCACACCTAATCCACTGGTCAATATTCTTAATGAAATTACATTTCTCAAACCTCCTATTGAACATTTCTGTTTCCAAAATAATATTATAAACCTTATAAGATAAACAAGCATTGTGGCCTGGAGAACTCAGGTCTTAAACATATTTGTACTTAGTAGATTATTGCTACTTATTTCTTTTTATTTTCAGATATTTTCAAGTGAAGTCAAATATGCAAAGATCTATGGCAAAGCTGTAAAGAAGAGAGATCCTTGAGTGAATGCTGTTGGTGGAAACACAAATTAGTTCCGTAATTGTGGAAAATATTGATAATATGGAAGTTCCTCAGAAAATTTAAAACAGAGATACCTTGTGATACAGAAATCCTACTACTGGGCATTGAGTAGTTAATGTAGCAGCTTTCACCAAAGCCAAGATCCTGAAGAAACGAGTGTCTACCCCCAGTGGATAGATGGATAGAGAGAATGCAATTTACATATAATGTAATATGTGTGTGTGTGTGTGTGTGTGTGTGTGCGCGCGTGTGTGTGTATATATATATATATTTAAAAAATGGTATGCTCTTTAGCAGGGAAGGGATTAAAAACCTGTCTTTCACAATATATGGATGAACCTGGGGGATGTTGTGTTAAGTGAAATAAACTTGGCACTAAAAGGTAAATAAAAACCTTATTATCTCTCTAAAGTGAAAATATAAATTAAAAAATGATGGTAGAATGATGATTATCAGATTCTGAAGAGGGTAGAGTAGGAGAGTGAAAGAAATTGATGAAAAGTACAGAGTTGTAGTTCTAGAGGAGTAATGAATTTTGGTATTCTATTTCAATGGAGGATGGCTAATTATAACTGTATGCTACAAAGTAACGAGAAGAGTTTTGAATGTTCAAATACAATGATAAATCTGTATGGAGATTCATATGCACATTTCCCCAATTTGTTCATTATATGATGCACACATGTGCTGATATATGACACTGTTTTCCATATATATGCAGTTATTCTGAATCAATCAAAAATGAGAAAACAGTATTTAAATATCCTCAAGGAAGACAAAATTAACTTGAATTATATAATAGATATATGTTAGAGCAAGAAGACATGCAAAAAATAACGAAGGAAAATGAGAAACATTGCTCTTAGATAAAAAGCTAGCTAAAACCCAAACTTTAGCTACCATGTGACATATGGACTCTCAGCTTGTTAAGTACTAAGTTTTGAAGTAGTCCGATTGCAAAATTTAGGTATTTTATTTAAAAGACAAAGCTATTGCCCAAACTGTTTCTCTCCTCGGCTTTGAAACTGTTTTTCATTTTTCACAAATATATTGTTTTTGACTTTCTACCTCAAAATGCAAACAGTAAGTCCACATGATATTAAGATTTTGAAATCTTATGTATAACCAAGGGAAAAAATAAACATCTTAAAAATGAAGTTTACAGCTTCAATAATTGATAGCAATCTCTTACTTAGAAAAGGAATATTATATATATAAATTATAAAAATATGATTAAATTTTAATGAAAGTTGTAATGTGTCATATAAAATGAATTTTTCTTGGGCTTACATTTATCTTACTAATTAAAATCAAACTGATAATTATTTAGGAAACAGCCACAATCATAATGAATTTTCCTTTTTGACTATTCATTAGTATCTCAACAGGTTAATTAATGAAAATATTAACATATTTACATTATTTAAAACTCTTGCAAGTTATCTTTAGGTGATTTGATTAGACAGATGTATTTACTAAGTAATCATTAAATGTGGAGATAAAATAGCAGAGAGGAAAATGTTTAAAACTAAGACCTTCATGACTTCTAATTGACTTCATGACATCTAAGACCTTCAGGACTTCTAATTGTTAAGATAAAAACATAGCCAAGTAGGTAAGAGAAAAAAGAAAACTACTAAAAAAACTAGCCCCAGTATTATCTTTGTACAAAAACTAAACATGTATTCTACTTGGGTTTTTTTTTTTTTTTTGCCATGTTGGAAATTGAATCTACTGCTTCATGTGTGCTAGGCAGGCACCTTGTCACTGAGTTGTACCATAATTTTATTTAAGACAGATTTAAATAATTATGAAATACAAGGTGCTCTCATGAAGAGATTTTGCACATTTGAGTGGTGTGTTATATAAATTCAGTGGCAAATAAATTAAAACAATGTTTAGTTTTCTTTACAGCATAATCATTACTATATAACTCATAATGCTGTAGAATGCTCCTTGCAGAGTCAAAGACAGCTTCAAAAGGCATTTTAGATGTCATAGAGTTGAAAAAATTCCAGTAGAAATTAAGAAATTTTGAGTCAATTAGAAAGAGCACTCTGGACAAACTATAACACCAGGTCACTTTTTTTTTTTTTTTTTTTTTTTGAGACAGGGTCTTGCTCTGTAGCTCAGACTATTCCCGAACTCACTGTATAGCCCTGATTAGCCCTGGACTCACAGCAATCCTCCTGCTTCAGCCTCCTGAGTGATGGGATTACAGGCATGTGCCACCGTGTCTGGTTTATGTGATGCTGAGAAATCAAACTCAAGGTCCTGAACATTGCATTTTGCCTTTGACTCAGGTGCACCACCTTCAAGACCCATTCTCACAAGTTATCAGGATGTATTTCAGGGTTTTTCATTCTTTCAGCCTGTGTGTTTTATTCTCCTAAAAAAGGATTGCACTCGTCTGCTTGTTGTGCAGAGTCCTGACCCTGCTGGTGCTGTACTAGAGTCTGTGTAGATCTTGAGAAAAATAAACCTCACTTCAGCAACTAAATCTGTGCTTCGAACAAGATGTTTACAAAATCTTGAGTAGAAGACCACAGTTAAGAGTACTTCCCTAAGCCTAGAAGGTTCAAAATTTTTATGCTATTTAAACAAAATATCACTTAAAATTCTTAATTTCCCCAAATACTCCCACCGACAGTTATATATTGGCTTACAAATTTTAATGCTCATGACTAAACTTTGCAGTTCAAAAATGAAATTGTAAGACTACTTATTTAATGGTGCTGGGAAATGAACCCAGGGTCCGTGTGCCGGCCTTCGTCTTGTTTGCTTACTCTTTTATCTAAGACAGAGTTTCACCAAGTTGCTAACTTTCGCAGGTTGGGCTCATCCCGCTTCAGCCTCCAACACTGCCCAGCTTCTATTTTTGCTAAATATAAAAGTGACACAAACCTACTTGAAATACTCCTCCCTTTGGCTTTTACACAATGGCTTGCATTCAATATGGAAGCCGCGCTCTCCAGGATGGTGTTGCACTCCATAGCGGGTTACTGTGATGAGGGTCCACAAGGTTAGGCTGCTAGGCAAAGTAGCCGCCTTAGCGACTGTGCACAATGTCCACAGAATGACACCTGGACTCCTTCTCAGACTGTGTCCTGGTCACTAAGACCCACATGTGAAAACATTTACAGAATCTAACAGTTTTCTATGAACTGCAGAGTCATGGTGGTCCTGGTGACAGCATGTGGTAAGGATTCCCACTACTCTTGACTCAGTCACAGCAAAAGAATCTTTTTTTTTTTTTAAACTCTTGGCCATTAAGAAGTGCACCAAGACGATCTGCACAAGCACAGCTTTTATAGGACCATGGAGTTACCACGTGCATCCACTCCACAGACACACATACCCAATAGAATTAAAGTCTACAAGGCAAAATATCATTGCTACATCCCTTAAGTGCAAATACTGAAGGCAATGGGGATAAGTCTGCTTAGGAGCTTATGAGAAGTTATTAGAATATTTCAGGTATTGTTTGAAAAGATTGTATTAGTGGAGAGTTGTCTTTGAAGCTATTAGTATTATCATTATTCTCATTGGCATAGGCATATCCAGTGAGAGGACTCCTGAATGTTTCTGCAACATATGAGAAACCTCTGGATACAAGAGAAAATCACAGATGGCATACGCTAGCAGTAAGATGCCCCAGCCTTCCCCTCTGCAGCCATGGTTGACATTAGAAATCAAGTCAAGAGGCTCTCACGCTCCTGAAATTGTTGTACATGTACTTTATCAAAGGTTTTATGTTGGCTTGGTAAACAGGGTACTATTGTGTACTATGCCTTTCGTTATTAGTATTCCATGTAATAATCAAAGACTCTGAGACTTTAGAGAGAGTTAGGAGTTCTGGAGGGTACACAAGAATGTAAGGGCATTCTTCCAGATAAGCATCACTCTTGTATGTCCCCAGCTATTGGCCTCAGGAAATGCCTACCTCATTCCCTCTATGCTACTTAAATTTGCCGTCAAATCTAAACACTCAAATTTAGAAAAAAAATATGTTGAGAAACAAAATTATATACTCAGAATTCAATTCTTCTGTAAAATTAGCCTATAAACTCCCTTTTATTTGCACTATGAAATATAAACTAATTTATGAGGTAAATAAGGTTGCTCATAGCTTGAGAACAATGATGTCCCTTCACATGATGCTCTCATATGCCAATTCTAATGCCACAGAGCTAGAAGAACATTTTTCAAAGGCAACAGTTACTTTCACACGTCTCTTCCTTGTCCAGTGTCTATGATGTTTTCTTCTCCTTTTCTAGTGTCAAAAACACAACCGAAGTGTCTTCAGTTGAAAGCTACTGTCCTTGTGAAGTGTTGTCTTTTGTTTAGGAACAGTCATTCATGTCACAGGCAATTCATAGACGCCTGTTGTTTTCATGATACATCACTTATATAGCCATTTCTATACAAATCTTCCTGAAAATAGGAGTAAATTTATCCTGACATCCCTGATGTTATCTCAGTTCACAGAAGAAGCACATCTTCTATAAAATGAAAAAATAGGAGGTAGGCATCAGGTGAGCTACCAAGTAGTAAGGTAGAGAGAGTAGAAGGAAACAGAATTTTTTTAAAGGAACCTAAAGCCTCCCTGTAAATATCCAAAGGTCATAGATGTGATCTATATGTGGCTGCTTCAATCACACACAATTTTTAATCTGTCAGTGTTTCACTTGAAAAGGTCACACAAAGAGTTCTCTTGGCACCAGAAAAAAATATATAGAGAATATATATATATATATATATATATATATATATATATATATACACACACACATGTAGAGAATGACTACACTTTCAGCTTCTCCACACAATAGAATCGCAGACAGATGATCAAGGACAGAAACTCTAGCCTCCATTCCAAGTCAGAAGTTTCTGGAGAAGCTGACGACTGGGAAGAGCAGCCCATTGTGCACATGTAAGGAATGTCTTAGCTGACTTCAGGGGTTCTGAGCATTGCCCTGAGCATGGCTCCACTGTGGACATATGGCATAAGGTGTAGGAGCAACAGAAACACCTCAGCTCTTTTTGCCTTGCAGATATGCTGTAACTCACACCCAGAGGTGCCCATGCACACAATCACACACACACACACACACACACACTCACACACACACAGGCGTAGCTTGAATCCTTACACACAGGTAAGCTCTCACATTCCCTCAAGGAAAGCCGGTTACTGAGAAAGTTACGTTCTGTGGTGTTTTATTATAATTCAAAGCACTTGAATTCCAAACTGCTCTTTTTTCAATCTCTCTCTATTCTGATCCCAAGGCTTTGCTTGTCATAAATTTAGTGTGCAAGAACATCTCTTTTCATATAGTGAGACTTTATTCCTGTTTATTCCACTCAACTCTCTCCACATCTCTTAGGACTAATCTCAGACTGAAAATTGGCACCATATTTTTTCCAGGCCTGAATATTCCAGAAGCTCCTTTTACCATCTACAGTGTCTTTTTTATCTTTAATTTTTTAAAACTAAGCTACAGAAGTTTCCTCTTTTGCTGAATCAAGCTAAGATTTTAAGTGCAGACATCTAATTCTCGCCACAATTGGCCAGTCTCACACTTTGCTGAAAATTTGGACCACCTGCTACAAACCTCATGTGTAAAGAATCTGAGGCTTATTATTAATTCTATATTTTAAATAGTTGGTATCTTTTTGATGCCTTGTCACTGCTTTTAATTAAAGTCCTTCCTGAAAGATTTCATATTACCTCATTTTGCACCTAAGCAATGTAAATGGTCAATAAATATCAGGGAAAAAGTTAAATTAATGATGCTAAAGATATATAAATTTTCTTTGTAGTTCCAATCTCACTTTCTTCATAGGTATACATATGTTTCCTCTAATGTTAGTTTAGAATGAGAGAAAGAAAGAAAGAAAGAAAGAAAGAAAGAAAGAAAGAAAGAAAGAGAGAAAAAATGCTGGAGAAATGGTACAGCTATTAAAGCACTTGCCTTGCAAGCACAAAGTCCTGAGTTTAATTCTCTAGCATTACATAAAGCTGGGCATGGTGGCACATGCCTGTAATGCCAGCACTGGGAAGGCTCAGGCAGGAGGATTGACATAAGTCCAAGGCCAGCTTGGAATACATAGTGAGGTTAGGACCTGCCTGGGCTACAGAGAAAAAACAACAACAACAACAACAACAAAAACTATATTTATTTTAGCAGTTATTTTAAGTTGTTCTAATTATTTCTTTTATAACTAATTAGACGAGAGTTCATTAAATAAATGAGTGCCTACTTTGTTAAATAATTAGCATTGTGTCTGGCACACACTAAGTGAGGTTTTTTTTAAACAATTGTAGTTATATTTGTCACTTTAATAATGAGTTTTTTATTTCCCTATGTTTGAGATGATTTCACTCTGTAGTTTTTTATTTCCCTTTTTTTTGAGATGATTTGACTCTGTAGTTCAAGATAGTCCTGAACTCACCCTTAGTCGAGACTCAAATTGAATTGAAATCCTCCTGAGTGCTGAGATTAGAGTTGTACACCATCATGTCTAGCTTATATGGTGCTAGAGAATTGAACTTAGGGCCTTGAGCTTGCTGGGCAAGTCCTTTAACCACAGAGTTATGTTCCCATCCCAGGAGGTCATTTCTTAAATTTGAAAAGATGCCTTACTCTCTACCATGCCCAAGGGACTTTGCTGGCTTGTAACTCAAAATATGACGCCACTGGGTTATAAAAATACAGCCTGTAAAAGCCTTACAACCCAAGATTTCTCCAGATTGCATAAACCCCCTTCATTCCTTTTTCAAATCCCATTTTAAATTTTTCCATAATCATTATTTTCATTTTTGTGTTGCATAATAACTATATTCAACTTGGAGAATTGTCACCTGTACATATTGCATCTTAATCAATCTTACTAATATTTTTTTACCTTGGAATGAATTTGGAAAACCAGAGAATACATTATTAGTTTCAAATGCTTGACTTTAAACTTCTCTACAGTAAAATACTCTTATGTAGATAGAATAAAACATAGAATGTAATTTTTAAAACAGAAACATTATTTCAAAATGTACTGGTTTGAAATTTCTCTTTTCTTCTTAAAAATAAAATATAATATCAGATTTGTTATGCTTGGTCACAAGAGATGTTATCTTTTTTAAAAAAGAAACAGTAGAGAATAATCTGTTTAGGGGCTTTGAGGTAGATGTAGAATATGATTCTGGAGAAAAAAATGAAGGCAAACTTCTTACAAAACGTGTAGGTATTGGAAGGCATCACACCATACACGTGGCTGATGTGTAAATCTGCTCAAAGTAAGAGGTATCTGTTCAATTATATAAAGGTGTGAAGACTCCTGTTGGGTTCTGGGAAAATACAACAAAAACAAGACTCTAAATTAGCTTCTCAGGGAGCAGCGTCCTCACACTATTCCTGGGGGACAGCTTATAGCACATCCTCTCTGAAAACAAATCATATTGCTAAGGCCACATTACATAAATGGAAATACCACGGTAGGTTTGTTTTTGCCCACAAACCCGGATGCAGGCATTTTGTAGCTCATTTACATAAGCTCAAGGAAATATGCAAGCGGGATGGATTCATTGTAGTTTACGCAATAGAAACCTTCTGAAAGAAAGAAGAGAAAATAAAACAATTGTCCAGTTGTCCTGTAATTTTGTCTAAAGACATAGAGACAGAAAGTATGGAATACTTTGTCTAAGTCTCCTAAGCTTTAAAAAGGTTTAAAAAGAGTTAGTAGATTTATTAGCCCTAAAATTGCTGATGAAATAAGTGACGATTATCTCTACTTAGAAATATATATTTATCTTTTGTTATTGTTTTCTGAGAATACTGCGTCGGAGAATCTTCTGAGTTTCAAAAAGCAAGCAAACTTCACACAAAGACTGAATGTCTGATTATGGGGATTATCTCTCTCATAACAAAAATTTAAAACTTTTTTAGGAATTCTAAAGACCTAAGAATTCAACGGGAAAATACAGCATAAAATTACCTCTGAAAAAGTTCCCCTTTTCTCTTGTAAGCTGTTACCTTTCCTCCTCTCTAGGCCAGTATCATCTCATCTCTTCTCTCCTTCTAAATGATTTCATAAAAGATCCTCCCCAGGAGTCAGAACAAATTCTTTGAAGTATTTTTCAAATAATTCTTGAAAGAGAACTGTTCCTTTCTTTCATATTCACCTTACACCCTAAATGAACTATTTTTCAAGTAGTTCTCAAAAGAGAACCATATTTCTCTTTCATAGTCACCCTACACCCTAAATGTATTTGAGATATGGCTTCTTGAAGGTATATATATATATATATATATATATATATATATATATATATATATAAAACTAGTTCTTATAACTTTTCCTTCCAGCAAGTAACCTTGTTTTCTTTTCTTTAAAAAAAAGAAAGAAATAACTCTAGCAGTACATTTAAACCCAAAGGCATGATTAAAGTTATTAATTTACAGGCACAAATGAAATGAAAAAAGGAAGCTGGACTACGTACAGTTATTCTGTTACTGCATGGTTGTTTAAAGTCGATAAAGAGAATTATCCAAAAGAACAGTGAGCATGATCTATCCTTAACTACTTTCAGGAAACTTGAAACAATGAATTCAGTTTTCTATGCCAGTGTGACATTTATTACTCTACATTTTTTCACTTCTTCCAAAAAGTACTTAGGCATTAAAATACAAAAATGTTAAAATAATTATAAATTATATATCCTACTTTTACTTTTGCCAACAAACTTTTGAAAAATAACAATTTGTGCCTATATACACTTTATCTTTTATACAAAATTTTTATTGGTCTAAAATGAATAAACCATCAATGATACATTTTACCTCTCCTATCTGAAAATCCATCACTTTTATTTTTCTACATCTTCTCATACTTCTTTAATGCCACACAACATAACTTGATTTTCTTACATTAAAAAAATTCCATATATTACTGAAGAGGAAAATTTCTCTCTCATACAGCAGTGTCCCTTTGCCACCAAAACAAAAATGCTCTAATTTCTTGAAAGTTTTATTAAGCTGTTTAAGTCAACATTCAATATTGAGCTTGCTAGTGGTCCTCAATGCCAAAGCATATTATACGATGTCATGATAAATTCCTACTTGCCTATATTTTTTTGAAATTTTCCCATGTTTTGGCACAGATTTTTATTTAGTGACCTACTGATAATTAATATGATAATATAGAATTATGGGCCGTAGCACAGAGGCAATATATCCACATAGTTTTTCTTTCTTGGATCCTTTGGACATTCCTGGACCTTCATATGCTGTTTTAGCATCCATTTAACTCTTTAAAAAATGGGCTCTTTAATTCATTCCTTTGTTATAGCTCCCTATTATGATATCCATATGTTTCTTCTCTTTTTTTTAATCTTATTTTTTCTCCTTTTCTCCTCCCTTCCTATCTTCCTATGTAACTTCTCATTTTTGGATTGCCTCTCATGGCTGCTTCCTGATACACAAAAGTGCGTGTTCCTTCTAGGAAAAAAAAAAAAAGTCATTTTGGCAGGGACCAAGGGCTCTGATTACATCACATGCTAGAAGCAGCAGATTTCATGACCTTCTGTAGTTCGCTAATGACCGAGAAGTAGGCACTGGGAGACAACTCAACCACACTCTCAGCCCTGCCCTGCAACACAGTATCACATAAGTCAAAATTCTGCTAGGTTATGGAGTTTGTTGGAGTCATGCATGTTTTCCACCCCCTTAACTACAGTAGCTCAGTGTGGAGGGCCTGGGCTCCATCCCCAACCCAATTACAAAGAAAAAAAGATGAAACAATCAGTCAGAATATCATTCAATGAAACCGCTAGTAATGGTTACTGACCATACCAAGGGTGCTGAAATTAGGTCAATATATTAAAATAAATGCTATTCCTATGTTCTGCTAGAAAACAACCCAAAAGCAAAAATCTTAAATGTCATTTAGAGTGATTTCAAACCATGAAATCTTTAGCAATATGCTAACACAACATTTCAAGACATTCACATTGAAAATACCGAAGCTTTGAAAATACCAAAGGGAAAGGGAACTAAGTGAAATTTATAGAAGAAATAGTGATATTTTTTACATATTGAAAGACAATTTTGTAAAGACATGCTTTTTGATTTGCTCTATAAATCAATGCCATCATATTTACATCTGAATATTCTGTGGACGCTGACTCCCCAAGTCTCAAATATATATGGAAATCCAATTGATTCAGAGTAGCTAATGCAATTTTGAAAATAAAAGACAACCAATGAATACTCAAAGTACTTTAGGAACAACACTTAAAGCTACCATAACCATGCAAATATGTTAATGTTACACAGTTTGTACAGGCAGCAGAACAGTGGCACACTCCAGACATAGGTGCACATACATTGTAATCAATTCATTTTCAAAAATCAAAAGAGAACCCGGAAAGGTATAATTTACATAAATCATTTAGAGTATCTAAATATTCAAGTAGTGACAGCTTGATGTTTTCTCACAGTGAGGTTGTGCAAATTGGGCTTCAGCAGCAGTGCATGGAGGTGATGTTGAGCCCTTAGGTGCCCTGGGCCGATATGTCCTAATACCTTCATTGACTGTGCGTGGTAAATGCAACTAGTATTATACTAATATCTCCCGAGTTTCTCCGTGGTACAGTTATGTATGTGGGCTTTAATTAGTACATTTTATGAAGATATCGGTAGCAAACAATATTCTATTTCTTGTATACATTTCTCAAATTAGTTTTAATATCTTCTAATAGACTCTTGGTACTGCAAGTCTCATGGTCTTATAACTATTACCTCCATTAATTTAATCATCAATAAATAAGTGGAATTTTCTTGTACCTAAGAGTTCTCTCGTTCACATTTATCCATTTATGTCAGCATGAGCTAAAATGTTTATCTTATTTTTTAAGCCTTAATGTAATATTATTATTACTTACCATTGTAAATATTTTAATATTATAATTACTTTTCACTGTTAATATTTATTTATTTTTCTCACGAGCATTATTCTAGATTCGGGTCTAATAGAAACTCCCAGTTTGCCACAGCCCTCACTGCTTCTGAGCAATTACTTAGTTTCTGGAAGCAACGTTTGCTCCAGGTGCATCTCAGCCATTTCCCTCCCCACCACATACGCTATGCATGTCTTCTAAAAGTCCTGGTCTTTAATTTGATGGTGACCATTACAGGCTTTATCTGAGGTCTAGATTCACTTCTGAGGTATCATTGCTTCCAGTATTCACAAAAAAATATAGAGAGAGAGAGAACCCACTAACTCATTAGTAATGAAATTTCACATTCGAGAAACCATTGTATATTTAACCTTATACGTCTGATTCATTTCTGAGCATGATAGTCTCAAGTTGTATTCAATCTAGTGAAGAAAGGGAGGTTGTGGGAGAGTGAAAATGGGTGAGGACAGGATTTGTAATTTTTACATGATATATATGTGCACAAAATACTCAAGTGAATGTAAACATTATATATCACATATATACATATCAATAAAATGGGACAAAACAAAAAAGAAAACGTATGTATGTATAGTACTATCACATATACATGCAGACTCAATGCAGAAGGGGCAGGGAGCAAAAAGAGCAGAAGGTCCCCCTCACTCCTTGTTCAGGGTCACTAATTTCGTTTAGGACAGCTTTGTCCTCGTTTGAAATCATTTCCTAAAGGACCTACCTGTTTCTGATATTATCACATCGTCATCTCCGTTTTGTAAGGATGCCGTCAGACCTCAGCCTATATGTGATTGGTTTTGACTTTCGGTAGCATTAATCTCACCTGATCAGCAAATGAGAATCTGTTTTCTCACAATGTACAACTATTGATGTCTCTGTTTTAGTTTTTGGTTTGTTTGTTTGTTTCGTTTAAACTTTGGCATATAAGTGCCTACTCTGTGTCTGCGTAGGTTAGCGGCCAGTAATTTGGATTGTGATGATAATGTTAAGATACATCATACCATAAACTCCCAACCTCTGCCTCCTAAGCAAGTTTCCAAATTGCCTCATTTTCAATTTTCTCTAGCTTCTCTGGGTTTTCTGGTGTGATATGTGTTAGCTAGCAATTAGCTAGGTGTATTGAGAGAATTTATTAATTTAACCTATCTATAGCCCTTTTATTTTTTTTTTTTTAAAAGCTGTTTTATAGTTTACTGCACACGGAGTTGTTTTTCCCCTTCAACCACAAAGAGGGCAGGTTTTTGTAGCCTTGGCCAGAGGTGAGATGAGGTACCAAATGAAAAGTATCCAGGCATGAAGGCTACAAACTTTCCATTAGTGGTTTCCAGGTGTAAGCAATTCTCGACTTCCTGTCACCTTAGGTTGATTGCTAATGCACTGAAATGTTTCCTTCAAAAAATTGGTTCCACTTTTGTACTTATTTTTTAGGGATTTTTCTCAACTTCCATTTGTATTACCAGGCCTTCAAAAGATTTAAATTTAGTAAGCTGTGGGAAAAATATCTTCATGAACTCAAGATAGAAAAGATTTCACAAACATTAAAACATATTAATTATAAATGGAAAAAAATATATTGTCCTGTTTGAATGTTTTTTTTCACTAGCAAGAGAGAGTAAATATGCACAACATGTATAATCAAAGTCTCATCTACATGGTCGCATCGTTGAAGAGACAATGTCACAGACTTACTCAGATTTCCTGTGAAGAACACAAATGCAAGAAACTCATCAGGATTCACAGTGTGCAAAGCCATGAGAAACACAGACGGGGGTGTGGTTCTCGTTTTAATGTCCACAGATCTTAAGATACAGATTTACAGTGACTTACTAGATAGTGTTATTACAGTGTTACTCAGGTTTGTTCAGATAATTGGAATAAGGGAAGGGAATGAAGAAAATGAAAGAGAGAGAGAGAGAGAGAGAGAGAGAGAGAGAGAGAGAGAGAGAGAGATTTATGGAGGCTGCCAAACCCAGCGCTTGAATGATGAGCCAGCAAGCTGGAGAGGAAAGGCCAAGCAAAGGAGAAGTAGATGTCACAGGTCCAATGCTGAAGATACTCTGGCGGAACTGCCGTCTCGCTCAAGGAAGGTCCGTTTTTGTTCCATTAAGACCTTCAACTGACTAAATGCAGCCCAAGAACATTATTGAGTGCAATCTGTTTTACTAGAGGTCTGCTAATTTACATGTTAAAGTATTTTGTAAAAACTATGCTTACTAAAATAAATGTTTGCTGCTAGATTTGATAATATATCTAGGCATCATGGCCCAACAAAGTAATACATAAAATTAATCATCACAGTAAAACACACATATTGACACAATGGAAAATTTTGATAACAAGTCGGTCAGAGGGGGAGATGCTTTGATTCAATTAAAATGATGAGTAGGAAAGTACTTGGGTCCAGATAAGGGACTCAAACAGTGATCCTGCAGGGGAGTCTTTCAATAACCAGGTGGACAAGATGACTCTCTCCAGGGCAGAAAATGAGGGACCACGGTCGGCCAGAAACAAGTTTACTAAACTGGGGTTCTTCACGAGATGAAGGACAGCTGTTTGTCTGCCCTGGAACACAAACTTCCCATATATATAGTTGATTTTTTTTTTTTTTTTGGCCCTCTAGTATTCAACAAAATTGTCTACTCACTATTATCAAACAGCATCACTTCTGAAAAAGGAACTCATTTTAATGGAAGAATATGACAATGAACTCATGCTTATGATTTAATGGTATTATCACCTTACTCCAAATAATCAAGCCTGATAGATAAGTAACTGGAAGTCTTAAGGTCCAAGGGCACTACCTAGGTGGTACCATCTTTAGATTATGTGTTCTTCTCCTGTATGAGGACTGGTGACTTTATTTTTGGTAAAGCTGTGATTCTAATATCTGTATTCCTAAATCAGTTCCTGACAAAAGTGGCACGCATGAATACTGACTTAAAGAATTAGATAAGATTTGATCTTTTATTATTGCATAATCTTCAATTTCATCTTCCTTTCTCTGCTGCCTATGCTGTTGCAAGGAAAGCTCAAAATTCTCCATTGCAGAGTACTTCCTACAGAAGACTTGCAGATAGGCTTTTGCTAATGGGAGAAAATCACATAAAATAGGAAGGTAACAGACTTCTGGTTGGCCACTTTCTTCCGGAGGAGGTACACACAGATGTGGAAGCAGATGGCGGGGCGATGCTGAGAGACTTTCCATATTTCTCTTGACAAACACCTACTTGATATCTCAAGACAAAGATGCTTGATTTAAACTTTCCTTCCTTGGGTCTACCAAATCTGGTAAATGCGTTAGCTTCTTTTTCTTATATTACCACTTTTCCTTACACTTACAATAACCGAAATTATTTATGTTTGTTTCCTTCTATGACTCATTCTTTAAAAAAAAATCACTGCATTGGTGATGTTCTGCCAAATGAAGGTAAGATTCAAAGAGGAGTAATGATCTGGTCCTCTCTGTGAGCCCATCAGTACCTCAAATTCTCTAAGCATTTCTGTTCAAGTTCTTAAACAGTTTTCAATAATCTCTTCCTCTTGCACATACGTCACCATGACCCATCCTGCATCGATGGTGCACAGAAGAGGCGTCAAGGACTGGGAGGAACTTTCAGGCTCAGCTATATAAATCTATTTTCTTTATAGAGCAAAAAGTGAAAATAATAATAGTATTTCTTAATTATCTTAATACATTTCGCCTTTAATCTTGATTGCAGAGGAGTTAGAATTTAATTTTTTAGTGCTCTGATGGAGCTAATTTATAATTGTCTCAGGAGCACTGGCTTCATTTAGAACCCTTTCCTTATTCTTCAGAAGTAAATATTCATTACTGCCGTACAGTGATCAGTGATTCTCACCTAAGGGCAATTACCTGACAACGTTCAGGGATAGTGTTGATTGGCACAATTTAGGGAAGGTGTTTGTGTTAATAGTGTACAGTGGAGAGAGAACAGAGATCATTCTAAATATCATACCCCAACAAATAATTATTCCACATAAAATATTAACTAGGCTAAGATTTAAAAACTATATCCTAAGAACATAAAACCATACCATAATTATTTTAGATTTATTGATAATTAAGCTGGGACTCTGAGAAGTTACTTAATGATTTACAGATATAAAATTACTAAGTAAAGAAATAATCAGAGTCTGGTTTTAACCATATGGATTAATTCTCCACCCACTATTTAGTAAGGATGCTTTTGCCAGATGCTAAGTGGGAACATTTCGGAGATGCCAGACTTTGCACCATAGTTAAAGTGCACTGGATATGAGACACCAGCTGCAGTACATGAAGCTTGCTTTCTGTGTCACTCATAAAAAGTGTTTCTTGCAAACAATATAGTTTAACTCTTTCAGACCTACATTTTTGTCAAAATTATCTCTTGTATAAAAACATTTTACTCAAGAAAATCGCTATTTTTCAGTATGACTTTATCTTTGAAAGTTAAATTCTTATGTACATGTGCATTAAAAATAAGCCCTTTTGATATCCATTCTAAAAAAGTAACAATTTACCGTCTATTATAACTATAGTTATGTACCTCACTCAAATAGATGAAGAGAAAAGGACCTGAAGTAAATAACTTTGTAAACAACGTTGATGAAATATTGTAGCAATGAGAGCAAAACAATTGTTATAACAGTTAAATACAGGTGGAAATTTGTTTTATGAAGGAATGTGGTTGTCCATTCATAAAATCTTTTATAGACATACTAAAGTAGAACAAATAAGTAAATAAATTATCAATAATGGGATCCAGGTTTCTCACTGCCGGGAAAAGACATTGCAAGTAAATAGAACAAAATTGATCAAATATCCGTGGGATTGAGTGAAGTTAAATATAACAGAGTGAATTCCTAAACAAAAACAAGTATAGATAAATGCACTAGTTGAATAAACCAAATATCTATACTGACATGCACATAAGCACCGATATTTTGTTTGTCTGTGTTCTGAGAGCAATGAGCACATCTATCACTAGGTTTATTTTCTAAATATAATTCTTCACTATATGAAAATATTGCTTCTTGACAAAATAATAGCCTTTAGGACTGAGACAGCAAAAGCTTAAGATAAGCTTAGAAAATCATATATTTATCAAAATAAGAAAAACTGTTTTTAAAGAAGAAATGACTTCAACTGTATAAAGTTTCCAATAACCGTAGTTGAACAATTTTCAATAAAAAGTATAACAGTGTTATAATTGTAATGAGAAGGATGATTTTCTATCCTGATATAAAATGAGAGAATAAGCAAATAAGCCATAGAGAAATAATTAATCTGAATTATCAGAGATTTCTAATCAATTTAGAAATGAGAATAAATATCATTTAAATATCACAGTAGAAAGTACAATAAAAAAATCAAAGGCTACTGATTGTCCTAAAATTAGTTTACCAAATTTGAGAATAAATAGAGTATTTACAGAGAATCATTGACTTTCCAAAATTGTTTATTAATTTTTGTGGCATATTTAACATATACTTATAAACTGTTTGATATTGCTTCCACTTGCATTTAAAAATAACTCCCTTTTCCCCTTTATAAAATGTAGCCTGGCTTTAGTGACCTACTTTCAGAAAATGAAATCTACAGAGTAATCAATAGGGACTACATTCACCACCTGAAATCATCTCTAAAATATTACATCCAATTATATTCATCAATAGATATTATAGTTCAAATTATGGGACAATCATGAACTGCTTGATTCATGCCTTCAATTGTATTAAGATTATGAAAGATATGGCAAGACCACTAAATTATATGATATGAATATGATACATTGGATTGAATCTTGATCAGAAAAAAAATTTAATGCCTTAGGTACAATGTGTTGCTAAGTTAATATTAATACCAAGTCATTATCTTATTTCAACTTCAGAAATAAAAATGTTTTGAAGCAGAAAAAATTTTAACCTAAAGCTTAACCTAAATTTAGGTTAATTTTTTTCTGTGGATACATTTGGAAAAACCTAAACAGTAAAATAAAGTATAATATCATTTCATTATAATCAAAACAATATTTTTTGATAAAAGGCATGATCCACATCAATGCGATACTGAATAAATAATAAAAGGAATAATTCTGTCTGGTCAAAGAGTCCCAGTTAATAAATGTAGAAGTATACGTTCCATAATAAAATGTTAACATTTATCCACACTAAGAAAAATAAGATATTAGCATTGTGAGATCTGGCTGAAGTGTGCAGGGAAATATTTTGCACTATTTTTTCAATTCTGCTAATCCCATATTTTTCAAAACTAAAGTCTAAAAATTTTGATTGCCTCAAGCATTTCCGAGTAACATAGTTGTTAATCTTTAGAATGATTGCTTCAGAGTTGTATATTTCTGTGTCTCTGCCTTTGTTTCCTGAGAATCGTTACTGGAGAATCAATGACCAGCGTGGGGTAAGCCTCCCATGTGGTCTCTCCATTCTCATCCTAGTGTTGTGAGATCTTCATATTTTAAGCGAGTCCCTAGCATTCTCCTCTCCAATACAGCCACGCATGGACACGACAGGTGTATGTCTTCAGTATTTCTCCAACACGATTCTCTTGCCTTACAAAAGAATGCTGGACGTGTTTGTTCAAATCAGAGTAAACTAAAGATCCCACACTTAGTACTCTAAGTAGTTTCAGATAAGGCATTGGAAAATTGTATATAGGAAACTTTTATGTATATATTAAAATATCCATTTGCTCCCTAGATATATATTTACTCCACATTTAGTGATTTGGTGAGATCAGAAAGAAAAAAAACTGTGGATGGAGGGATAGAAAAGATAAGAAAGTGAAGCCAAGTCAAGCCGGGCATGGTGGCACCCACTGATAATCCCAGCACCCTGGGTGGCTGAGGTAGAACCGCTCCAAATTTGAGCCAAATCTGCATAATTTAGAGAGAGAGGTAGGGGGAGAGAGAGGCAGAGAGATTTGCTGCTTATTTTTATAAACATTAACATTCATTAGAGTCAGGAGAATGGCTTTTTGACCTCCATTCCTATAAATTTTAGTTAAGTATTTTAGCATGTGGCCATGTATTTGAATTTCTAGAAAAGTTCACTGGTCACCCGCATACTGCTGATCAAACACCACACTTTGAGCACTGATCTAAGGTACACCACTATCATCTTTCTTCAATTCAATTCTTCATATAGTTTGGACATACATATGTCATATGACATATATGAGATAAAATGTTATGTAATCCAGAATGAGGGCATTCTGTAAATATTCTTTCCTATTCTATTAACTCATAGGGCAGAAGTATAGACTAAGCAATTGTTTCTCAAGGCCCTTTGTGACCAGCATCTAGCTTACATCAGAAATAACAAGGGATTTCTCATAAACTTAAAATAAATATTGTAAGATGTATGAAGGCTCAGCAGTTAAAGTGCTTGCATAGCAAGTGCTATGTCAAGCTCAAAGTACCCAAGTTTGATTCCACAGCACCGCATAAACAGGGAGGGGTGGCACATGCCTATAATCCCAGCACTTGGGAGGCTGAAGCAGGAAGATAGCCATGAGCCCAAGGCCAGCTTGGGCTCCATAGTGAGTTCAGGACAAGTCTGGGCTACAGAGCAAGACCCTGTCCAAAAAAAAAAAAAGAAAAAAAAAGGAATATGAATAAAGGATCTAATATCCAACTGTCATGTTTTAGTAATAGAACATTGTTATTTTGTGGCAAAGCATCATTGTACAGCATTTACTACTTTAGAAGGAAACAGATTAATTCACATTGGAACATATTAGAAAAAAATTAAGGTAGCAATGAAATTAAAAATAAATTAATAGAAAGCAACAAACATTAACTATACTGATTCATATGGATGGAGATCATAAGCATACAAAATGCAAAATAGTGTGTATCAATATGAATGAATCATTATGTTTTCTATACATATTTAACAAACTGCATAGAAACAGAAACTTTGCTATTTCTATAACATGATTTGTTTGTTGATTATCTTGTAGCCCTGGGATTTTAACCAAGGACCATCTCATTGAACCCAATCCTTTTTCAAAATTTTTACGTTCGCACAGGATATCACAAATTTGCTATGTTGCTCAAGCTAGGCTTGAACTTCCAACTCTCCTACCTCAACCTTCCAGAGTACTGGACTTCCAGGTATGCACCATCATACTACAGCATTTATTCAAACAAATTTCAATGAGGATTACAAAAATAAAATTTCTTTCAGCTACATACAAAAAATGCACATTGTTTCTTTCTTCATCACAAAGGCTCCACATCATCAGTTCGGTTCATCGTAATTTTAAAATACTCTTTACTGATCATTGTTACTCTATTCCTAGATCTCAGGCTCTATTCTTAAGCACAAGATAAGTGAATTGTTCTAGAATGAATTCAGATTGAAAGCATGTTGTTGTCATTTTGCGTGCATCAATTGAAATTTTGCATTAGAATTTGCCACACAAATTAATTTGTCATACAGATCGTTTTGTTTTCATCAGTACACATAAATGGATTTGCCTACAGGTTTACTTTCTCACTTTAAATCACCAGTCTAAGGAGAGAAACCATGTTTCTCAAATAAATAATACTTACGAGTATGTGTTAATATTCTATGAAGCAAATAAGCAAGCCATTCACTCGTTACAGCTAACAAGATATAAACTATACAACATCATTACTGAATGCTTTCTCCAAACTGCTAATTCTTACAAAATGACTGTTCTTGTACATTAACTCAGAAATAGTCTCCTAAATATTATTTTAAAATTTACTATATAATATATAGCTATTGCTCCATTGAAAACACTGTCGTACACATAGCTAAGAAGAAATGAGGTGAAATGCTATTTACTGCTAGTTCTTATACAAAATGATCAGTATCAGATCATAGACTTCCAAGATATGAAAGGACAATCACAAATTTAAAACCAATAAATATATATGGTATTCAAATTCACTTAAATACTTCATATGTAAAATATATGAAGTAAAATTTAATATTTTGGAATTCACAGTTCTTCATGAACATTCAAAATGAAGTAGTGATTCTTGGCCTTTATCCTCAAAAACAAAGACAATTGTAGATGAAAATTATGGTGTAGAAATCTATAGTGTGAAATTTCTAAAACTGTGGGATCATCATATTAAGAAGGAATTAGAGATAATATACAGTTTGATATATTAAAGGTATGTTATACATAAAGAAGTGTGTTGAAACCAAGTGAGATGGTATTCCATAATACCAGAGCTTTGGTTTGGCAAACTGAGGCAGAAATATAGGAAATTTGAGCTTTATCTGCGCAACTTTGTAAGTATCCGCTTCAGAAAAAAAAAGGAGAAAAGAAAGAGGAAAAAAAGAAAGAAAAAGGAAAAGAACAAAGAAATAATGAAAGTGTTGGGGGTACAAATCAATGTGTGAAAACCCTGAATTCAACACCCAGTACTGAAAGTAGTGGAATGAAATTTCAAATTCTGAATGGGAAATTAGAACATAAAAAATAAAGATGAAGAATTGCAAGTATCTATCGACACTGAAGCTTTGTCCATGATACTTCACTTAATGAAATCAAAGCATAGAAAACTCACTTAACTTCTACACTTCAATTTTTCCACATATTTAAAATATTAGTAAAAGTGGAAATACCCAGTTAATGAGATTAGTGTATAAATTATGTTACAATTTCAGGCATAAAAATGATACATATATTTCTGTATCATGAAACTGAGAGTCATTTTTAACCTAAAGAACACATTAATTGAATGAAAAAATGCAGGATTATATTATTGTTAATAAGTTCTAGCTCATAATTAGCCTAATCATTAACAGCCAAATTTATACACGTATATGTAAGCAGGAGAAAATCAAATGAATAGGTGTTAATTAAATAAATCTTTGTGATGCTTTGATATTACTTCATATACCTTAAGATGCCTACATCATTCACTAAATTTTGCAAATTAATTCATAATTCTATATATTAATTTAAGAGAAATGGTTTACTTTGTTTAAATGCACAAATATATGAATTTTTAAAACCGTAATCATTTAGCTAGTTTTCATGGCACATGCCTTTAAGCCCAGCTACTCCGAATGCTGAGGCAAGAGCATCATTATTTTAAGATCAACATTGGCAAGTGAGAAATGTCCTGTCTCAAAATAAAATTTACAAAAAGCTAATGTTTTGCTTAGTATTAGTGTATCTTGGGATCCCAGCCCAGTATATTTGAAAAAGAAAAAAAAAAAAGGAAAAAATAAACACTAAACTGAAATGCTGCACAAACAATAGGGACTCAGTAGCTATTTACTGCACATATGAGAAGACTGTTTCAGTTTACAGAAACAGTAGCACAAAGAACAAGAAATTTGAGACTCAAAGGCACGTGTTTTTTTTTTAATACCTCAAAAAGGTATAGATCGGTTAAGATAGCAAAATAAGAAAAGCAGCCCCTGTGAGGGGACTGGGAAGCCCAGGGACAAGTGCGGAGTCAGAGCCCAGACGGGAAAAGACAGGTTCCCATGAGTGCCGAGAAGACAGGGGTGGGATATTAATGAAACAAGAAGAAACAGCATAGATAAAAAAGAAGCCCGCTGGCAGAAGACATCAGAATCAGGGATGGGATGTGTCAGTCTTGGTCTAACATTTAGTCTGGCACATAGAGTCACATCTTAGGAAAGAGTCCACAGAAGATCCACGCATGCAGTAGGATGGCCCAGCAAAAGGTGCCAGACAATAGCTAAGTAGCGGAAGAGAAGTGAACGAGTAGAGTAGTTCAGCTGACACTCAGAGAGTTGCTGAGATTGGGAGTTTTCGGAGCTGGGACATCCTCACCTTGAAAGATGGGACTTGATTCAGTGAAGAAATGACAGAGAGCAGGAGAAACCCCGAAAGTGGAAAATTAGAATTGTGTAGTTCAAAATAGAATATTGTAGCATGAACTTGTGGCTTTTTATATAAAGAGATACACAAAAAAATGTTTTATGTTTTGTTCTTGTTTTGGTGATAATGCAAAATAAAAGCTTAAAAAAATAACACTAAGACAGGGACCTTTGAAAAAAAAGTTGCTAATTCATAATCTTAGGCAAAGAAGCAAAACAATCCAGAATATCTCATGCCAAAGAGAAACATGATGTTAATGAATAAAGAAAGATGAACTGAAGGACACAAGATGCAGAGCATTTGGAATTTCCCTGATGGTTTCTCTAATATGAGAAACTCAGGAAAGAGTCATTTTCATAGAACTAGGAGGGGGAGATAGTGGGACTTAGGAGGAAGGGGCGTGTATGAGAAGGTCAAAAAAGGAAGAGGAGAAGGGTTTGTAACTCTGACGCCATAGATATGTGCACAAAATATTCAAATTCAATACAAACGTTAAAGTTATTTTAAAAATTGACCATCAAAATGGACAATGAATTTAAAGAAACTTCATTAAATACAATAAGAAGTTATAACCACAGAAATAAAATATAGTAAAGATTCCATTAAATGTTCAAACAATGTAAAGGAAGAAATAAGAAACATCGTTACAGTGTTTCCTGGAAGGCTCTGGCCTTTGGCCTTGTCTCTAGACGAGGCTGGCTCTCCTTTGCTTGGTTTTCTGTCTAATCTGCTGTGAAGGTTTTCTCCTTGTAGGCCTCTGTCATGTGCTTCCACAGTTGTCCATCACCCATAAATAGGTGTGAAAACTTTCCTCCTTTAAATTGCCAATGTCTGGTATTCTGTCGCAGCTAAGACACCACAGAACAGAGTGAACACACAACAACTCTTTCAGTTGTTTCTCTGACATTCCCACTTAAGAGCCATCACTAGAATCTAGTCATGGTGAAACATCAGGCAAATATACACTGCACAGTATTTTATGAAATAATTACCCAGTGATGTTCCAACTATCAGGGTTATAAAAATTAAGAATGAGAAAATAACCTAGACTGAATAAAAGCCAAACCAACAATTAACCCTCAGATCCTTCACTGAAATGTCCCTTACCAAAAGGCATTATTGGTTGAGATGCAAACCCCTGTCAGGATGAGATGTTTTTCTGTTAATTAGCTGGTTTTGATGTTGTGTTTAGTTATGTGAACAATGGAGTTGCTTGTAGCAAACACTTTCTGGGGTAAAGAGAAAAATGAGTCTTCAGGTAAACAGGTTCAGAGAAAAGTAGCTGCTACTGTATTTCAATTTTTTCTGAAAACTTGAGATTATTTTAATATGAGAAAAACTGAAAGGAAATGGACACCAAAGATTTTACTTCTTAGAACTATTTATTTTTGCAATGACGTTTGTAGACATTCAAATAGAAACATAAATATAGATGTATGAGTTCATTTCCATATTTTTTTCAGTTTTCGCTCCTGACAAAACAAGCCAACCCCCAGAAAATAAGAAATTCACGAATCAATACTACATTTTTTGTTTTCTGTTATTTTTTCTAAATTGATTTCATATTCAAGGCAAGTCTATCTTTATATGAAATGTCTGCCACTTATAACTGGAGTTTTGGTAGCATATGTGTGGATCTCTTTAGTTCATCACAGATAAACATTATTAAGTGTTTAGCATGCAAATCAATAGAAATACACAAAATTTTATACATTATATATCAGTGTACACATGTGTATCAGACATTCATTCATGCACAAACATAATATCATATAAATATACATATGTATTCATATTAAAACAATTGTGGATACATTTTGTAGAATAAAATTTGATATTAGCTCCCTGGATCAGTGTGTTTAAGTGTAACATTGCACTATTTAAACTACCATGGATAGATAGATAGTCATTGGCTGCTTTTTGCTTTGTGTGTGGGGGATGTCTTGTAAACTGTCAGTCTACATGTTTTTGCTGAAGAGTTTGTCCTAATCAGCTTGTTGACTAGATACTAGGAATACCACAAATGGAAAAAACCTTGCTGAGCTATAGATTACTTTCTACTGTGATAGATGCTAATTTTATTCTCAAAATTTATTAGCAATGTACTATAGAAACGTATGCCTTACTCAAAAAAAGTGTATGATTGGGGCTGGCAGAATGGCCCAGCAGTTAAGGCACTTGCCTAGCAAGCACAGGCCCTGGGTTCGACTTCCCAGAACCAAATAGAGCAGAGAATGGTGACACACACCTGTAACCCCAGCAGTTGGGAGGCTGAGGCAGGAGGATTGCTGAGCACAAGGCTATCCAGGTTTATACAGTTAGTTCAGGAGCATCCTGGGCTACAGAGGGAAACCCTATAGTGAAAAAAAAAAAAAAAAAATTGGAACACGTATCCAGGACTCTGACTTTGGAAATCTACAGGTTTTGAAATCCTATTCTTAGCTGGAGATGCTCGGATGAATATTGTTCAATATTGTAACTCAAATTGTAGACCTTTTTAATTAACAAGACTATGATTAGGGAAATGCATTTTCTTAAACGCCATATTTTTTATTTACATTCCTTGTTAGAAGTTAATATTTCATTTTAGTGTCATTTTCTAAATTTTAGACTAAATATGCTTTTATTTTTATTTTACAGCTTCTACAAAGAAATGACATTTTCAAGTGAAAAAAGTGCCTGTTACCTCAATTTGCCTCATTTAGAAATGCACGAATAACTAATCTATTTCATTTAGTAATAATATATTCATCTAACATGAGATGTGATTATTTTGTACTTCGAGAAGTAACTTTTGATACTAATTTTAAAATATTTATCCATAGTAAATAGGTTCATTATAGTGTTTCCTTTCTTGCTAGTTTTCAATAATTTTTACAGCCACATTCTTTACAATTGCTTGTAATTAATCAGTGAAATTTCTGGGAAATTTGAAAAGTTTTTTATTATTCAAAAACTGATATTTTGCTTTTGGTTAAACCTCACATCTCCACAATTACAAAGGTTATAACTAATATTTATGGCCTGACTATAATTCAGTAGATTTCATTCAATAGCAGTTGATCATACAAATATTATTCCTTCCAAGAAATAGAATTAGAAGAATTAAGTAATATTTTTTATTTAGAAATATAGTATGTCTTTAAGAGTTTCAACTTTTTCAACTTAAAGAAGTTGGAACACTTTTTTTTTAAAGCACTCTAAATAAAATTTTGATTAATGATTACTTAATTAGACAAGTAGTATACACAACATTTAAAAATATAAAGAATAAAACTACATTGTAATTTAAACCCACATTTTATAGTATGATATCGTAATATGTTATTAGAGTTAAATGCACCAAGCTTTGAAGAAAATTATGAAAACAGGTGCTGTAAATAATGTTCATTTTCCCAAGAAAATAATTTAGTACTTTATTTTTCAATTAGCATCATTTAAACAAGTAGCAAATCATTCTTTAGTATTTGCCTTGAGAAAAACAAAGAAACAAAGAAAACTCTTATCTGCTCTTTGAAGGGATATTACATAATTTCAATTACATCAGACTACTACTCAAAAATGCTAAAACTTATATAATGTTCTATGAATAACCTATTGCTAATTTCTCTGATTTTTCTTATTAGGAAAATTGACAGGGTATCTTATGATACTTAGAAGGATACTCTAACGCATAATTCATCTTGTATTTCTCCTTTGTTCATTCTAACATCCATTGTAAAGTACAGATTCTGTTCTGGCTTCAGTAGTTTTTTAAAAGTGGTAATATTTAAATGTTATTTAGTACTACAGCATTATAATAAAAGTAACATATTTCAACTTTCATTACTGAACATAGCTTCAATACTGTAAGTTGAATAACTGTAACAAGATGCATCAAAAATACCTCACATCATAACACGATATTGATACACAGAATAGTAAATTCAGACAAATTTTAATCAAACGTTAATTAAATGAATGTCTTTATGTCAGAATAAGAAAAAATAACATTTTTCTATTAACTATAAAAAGTGAGAAAAAATATCAATATGGCCTGACACAATGAATAATTCTGAGAATTCAATTGTCCAATACATGTCAATTGAATCTCTAAGACAGTTGGTTTGTAAAATGATTGTTTTATTCAATCTATGTGTAGAAGTTATTCAATATCACACACATGTACAGAGTAGATAAGTTTTGACAAGTGAAGAGAGAGCCCCACATAATTATAACAAAGACAGTTCACAGAAACATCTTAATGAAAGCAGCAACAGAAATCCTTAATGAGACAAAGGAAAAGAAATTAATGAATCTATGCACCAATGAATGAAGGATGCTTGCAGACTAATTGCCTTGATGTCCATGGAGAGAACAGAATAGTAATTATGAAGCAGTGAGGGAATAAGGCATGCTTGAAGAAAGCATATGCAAATATATATGTACAGAAATATCGAACCAGTCTACTAATATGCAAATGTGTATGTAGAGAAATATCAAACCAATCTATTAATATTTTCCAATCTATTAATATGCAAACACATATATGTACACAAATATCAAACTGATCTATTAATATTTTCAGAAGGACTAAAAATCATGTTATAAACATGAAAACCACCTTGTGATATACCCGTGTCAGGGTAAATGTTTGTGATTTATTTGTTCAGCAAAAGCAGCCTTTAAAGTACCTGAGAATGATAGCGGCGTTAAGATGACATTCAGATGAATGTGAGTGGCAGACAATTCTAAAATACACGTGCTGATAGAAGAAGCATTGAGGCGATCAATTCAAGAAAGATATGATATCCTATGCTTTAAAACCATCCAGGTTCTTCCTGTCTTAGTGTGACATTTAGGTGTTATTTCCAAGACAACTATACAATCTTATATGTTGTTAAAAAAAAAATGCCCTCTCAGGCGCTCTGTTCTCCATTCTCCACTCAGGCACATAAAGAGTGGATTTGATGTTTCTTTCCCAAAAGGATAAAAGTCCTCACAATCTGTGTTGGACTTGCTTTCCTGTGTGAAAATATCTTTTCCTGTTACAGACTCAAGGTGTTGTATGAATCAGGGTTTCTTTAATTTTCTCTTTTTAATTATTTTTCTCTTTTTCTTATTTTTTGGTTATAAGTGCTTCTGGAACTCGGGCAACCTCACTAGTATGTCTTCCGTCTCCTACAGCAAGGGTTAAGAAGGCACATGCATGGGTCACTTATGTTTGGAAAAACCTCCTGGCCATGGGGTTCCAACACCCACACTGAAGTTCATCATGCTTTGCACATCATGTATGAGGTCAGTGCACAATTTATGTGTTTCTCTTTGTGACTTTAATACAAAGATGTGACAGACAAAAGTGCTTAGACTCCTATTCCAAATGGGCACCTGATGGCACTTATGCAAAGCATGTCATTTGTGCTCCACGTTCTAGTCAGGATGGAGTAGAGGGAAGGGGATGACATACTCCTCAATTTACTTAGGATTCACTTAGTTTCCTCTTTTTTTAACCATATTCCAGTGGTTTCTCAATGCCCTCTCACTGCTGCATTCTTGAATCCTACGGCATCCAAGAACTTAATCTAGCTAGGCTCTACAACTATCCAGAAATTTCCTTCTTCTTCCTACTTCTTTGTGCAGCTCTTACCTTTCAAGTGCATATGCCAAAAATTCAGATTGTTTAAATCTCTCCAAACCCTCATCGCTGTGTCTGTAATTTAGCAAGCTCCACAGCCTGGTATGATTTTCCAACCCACAGATTCCCCCTGCAAAATGAAACTTACAATGTAGTTCACTTTTTTGTTGTTTTCGTTTCATCATGAATTACAGGCCTGGATCCCTGTTGTTCAAAGCCTGAAATCCTTGGTTTGAGTTTCTCTTATTTTCTTCAGTTGTTTATGGCCAAATGACAGGCATCAGAATATTTATCCCTTAATGCAAGCCGAAGTAACTCTTTCCCTAAGCCATGGCCAAAGGAAACACCAAAAAGACAAGCCATTTGTAGGGAGTGAGTTGCTTACAGCGTTAGAATGAAAAGAACTGAATTAATGAGTGTAATAATGTTTTAGAAGAAAGGAGAGAGATGTAAGAATAATAATTATTATATTTATTTTAGACTCAGTATGTGGGGATTAGACTAATGTAATGCACATCAATTACTTATCAAAAAGACCTTTGAGAAAACCATAGACGTTTATTTACAATGCATTGCAAATTTCTCATGGTAAGCAAAAGCATCACTTTGGATAACAAAGCATCGAGCTGAATTTGACTTGAATTGAGTGAAAAAAGGAGTAAAGTTAAAGCAAGTATACTAACAAATGATTATGATGAATCTATTCCTTATCTTTAAACTAATTAACATCTAATCCTTCTAATATGAATGAATTTCTCAAGCCAATTCTACTGACATCAGCAGCCTCTATCTCAGCCTAAAGTATATGTCTATCTTATAACAAACAGATTTGTGTATTACTACATAATGCCAATTTTATTAGCAGCAATGACTTTCTGGAGTGTGCTGTGTTAATCACATTCCACAAGTGTATATGGCTGTAAATATTTTCCCTATATTGACCGATAAGCCATCAATTCCCAAAACACTGACTGAATGAACAGTACCATAAATTCACGGGAGAGGGAATTATTATTGAGTTTCAGAATAGAGAAAAAACACACAGGCTATCAGTAGCTGAATGCAGTATATATTTGGAAATGTCTACCTGTAGAAAACATGAAAATGTTCTTATTTAGTCAAATATTCATATAAATAATTGTGCTTGACAGAATGGGTATTTCATGAGCAAAAGTAGTGTTGTATTCATAAAGACTTTAGATTTGGAATTGCACAGCTGAACAACATACATCATTGATTCTACATAAAATTTTGAGCTGTATATCCAAAACCATTTTGTCTTAATGAAAAACAAAATTGTGGCAATGGTATTCATGAAGACAAAAAAAAATCACCTTTTAAATATTCCTAAATCCTGGAACTTGTAGGTGTCTTAATTTATGTGGAAAAAAAAGGACCTTCTATATGTGATTAAGTGAAAAATATTGAGCTATATGAGATGGGAAGGTTATGACAGACTGTCCTTGAGGGTGTAACATAATCCCAAACATCTGTGAAATTTCCAGAAAGCAAAGTACAGAACCTAAGAGTCAGAGAGGCAGCAGAACAAAACAGCCTAACGTGGGTTTTTAAAGTAGAGAAAAAGAATGAACCAAGGAAAAATACTGCATTTGTGACTAGAAAATCTAAGGCAACAGATTTTTTTCCACTCTCTAAAGATAAATGCCACCTGGTATTTTTATCTAAATCCAGTAACATTCATGTTGTATTTCTGACCAATAGAACAAGAAGATGCTAAATTTGCATGCCCCTAAGTCACCAAATTTTTGTAAATCGTTACAGTAGTGATTTAAAATGTAGCATCAACATAAACAAGATAAGACATATAGTCATCCACACAGTGGACTCTGCTGGGTGGGGGTGGGGGTGGTACTAATTCCCTAAAAACATAAGCTTTTGTTAGTTTTATTCACTGGAATTTATCATGCTATGTTATAGTAATCAATATCAATAAGGTAACAGATATCTGGAAATTCTTAGTAGCTTGAAGTTGGATTTTTTTTAAGTTTGATTGAAAAGTACCAGAAATGTTTAAAAGGTTACTTGAAAACTACACCATAACCTCCCTCAGAGTAACCCTCATCTTTTTGAACATGCTCATCTCGGTCATTATCTGAAGCAGTTCTAGAAGTCTTCTTTCCTGAGGCTCTTTAGTTACACGGTCTCGGCTGCCTTAACGTTCCACATCAATTCAAAATGTGTGATACTCTCCGTTCTCAAAGTGATTGAGGAGAGGAGTGAGCAATTGCAGAGTGCTAAATCTGATGAATGAGGAGGATGCGAACTCACCGAAATGTTGTCACAAACGGGCTCACCATTGAAGACTTGCCTAACACTCTTCCTTCCCATCCATTCTAATACGGTAGTAGAGACAAGCCAATTTTCAATGTTTTGAAAAACAACTCACTTGATCTTTCTTATGGACTCTGCCAATGAGCAGATTCAAAGATCATCCCTTTTCTCAGGACTTAAAAAATCATATTACTCATTCAAGTATTCTATAAAACACTACCACAAAATGAATGAAAGAATTCTTAATTTAAAAAGGGTCTCAAAGAGAAGGGATTATGAAATATTTATGAAAGTTA
Source organism: Ctenodactylus gundi (assembly GCA_004027205.1). Taxonomy (NCBI): domain Eukaryota; kingdom Metazoa; phylum Chordata; class Mammalia; order Rodentia; family Ctenodactylidae; genus Ctenodactylus; species Ctenodactylus gundi. Next base: position 220,902 of record PVKB01001409.1, read on the forward strand.
GTGGTACCGAATCTAAGCTTTTATGATTCAATTGTTCAGCTGAAAATAAAAATCTACAACTGTAACAATGACATTCAGTCCTAATGTAAGTTGAAGTGAGATGCTGATACTCGTGAATATCTCTTCATATATTTTCCCTAAAGCTGCCAGAGAGAGCTATTAAAATTGTAGATAAAGAAATAAGTAAAGAGCTTGGAGTAGATATCTTAGTGGTAGAGAGCTTCTTCGTCATGTGCAAGGTCCTGAGTCTGACTCTCAAAACAAAAAATATGAAAAGAGACAACGCCTAGATTATTACTGAACTAGTTAAAATACGGATCATATTATAACTTACTGTAGAACTCTATAAATAGTTTCAGAGTAAAATAGATATTAACTGAAATCATTAGCTTTTTTGATTGTCTACTAATATAACTGTCTGGAACTCTAAGAAAATAAAGATGTGGAAAAGATAATTATTCCTAAATTCAACCTGCCTGGAATTTTTTGTTGTTGTTTTGTTTTGTTTTTGCTCAACTCCGCATTTCATTGTGTTTAAAATAGAGAAGAAAAAAAAAATGAAGCATTGGACATCTACTGACCACCAAATGTATTCTAGAGATTTTACCTGGTGAGTCTGAGTGAAATCTCTCATGATTGAAAGTCAAGTTGCTGGGATAAAGGGAAGGATCCTACAGATTAGCACCTCTGTTATCTTTGATGCCAAAATCAATCAAGATAATAGTTTGCTAAAACAGTTTCTTGGGAGTGACAGAAAGCGGATTAAATCTGCCTGTCTAGTATGTCTTGGTTTAATAGGATTGCTTGATTAAGTTAAATGTGAATTTGCCTGTATTCATTTAAATCCAATTGAAAAATTGAAATTGAACCTGGACAGTTCTTGTTTCAAGTGTCCAGGTTTGATTGTGAAATTTTAGGTCAGCTGGTGTGGATATTATAGAAAAATAATTTCTTAGAAGCCTTTTGGTGTACCTAAATGAACGTGTACATAGAAGTAGAATAAAGATGATTTGACTGTCCTTAGGAATACCAATATTGGGAGTTCAAATCATTTTTCAATTTTGTATAAATGTACAAAATATGTGGTAACTCATTCAGCACTTGTTCCAAATACTAAATGTTCTGTGAGAATATTACATGATGATTTGGCTAGGATTTGGAGTATACTAAATGAATCTAAAAATCACTTCCAGAGTATTTAAAACTAATGTTAAAAGTTTTGTGATCTAAACAAGCATTCAAAAACATTTTCATAAGAAATGAAAGATAGCAATTCAATGCTGATTGAACAGAATTATCAATAATGCTATGGATACATCATTCTGGGAGCAACTCTTACTTGTCTTCCAGAAATCACTATTGTTTTATGTAACAAAAATTACTGTTAAATATTAGTCATTTCTGCATACCGGGACAGCAATGATTATGAAACTCAAGACACTCGTCAGAGAGAATTTCAAGAACTGCTTGAGAAAGTAACAAGAATGATGTGACAATATGTTTGCCCTAAGGACTAGTATTTTGAGGGTGATGAGTAGCAATGTGTCCTTCAAGGAAGTAAGTCTTTAAAACTTTCAGTGGGATTGAAACACCCTTTATAACCTACACAAAAATTTCGGTAACTTTCCATAATGGTAAGTCATCAGGAATGCTATAGTTTTAAATCTTTGCTGATAACTCAAGAGCATCAAATTGAAGTGATTTATATCTTTCTTGTTCGTTGGAGCATCTCTAGTGCCTGTCACGTGGTTCTCATGGTGCAATAATAGGGTGAGAATCAAAATAAGGGGGATAACCCAGTGTAATCCTTATGAGCAATAGGTCAGCATTGTTATACAGTGAGGTAAGGACTGACCGGTGTTCAACAGGGGCTCCATAGGGTGTTATGGTTCAGACTTCGGATGTCCTTCAAAGGCCTCATATCTATGGATTCCATTTGCTGTTAAGAGGATCGAACGTGGTTAGAAGAGGAAGATCACTGGGATAGGACCCGGAAGGTCATGAGCTAACTCTCCCTGTGCCCCTCAATTCAGCTTCCCCTTGACAGGCCTTCAACATCTCCCTTCTAGGTGGGTTTCTTCTAAGTCTTTCCACCTAGCCTGCCACCCATGGATGGTCTGTGACCTTCTGAAACTGGGAGGTAAAATAAATCCTTTCTCCCTTAGGCTATGGCTGTCAGGTATTGTGTTCCAGCAATGAATAAGTAACTAAGACATAGGTACTATTGAGTAGCGGTTTTCTAAAATAAATAAATAAATGAATGTAGGACCTCAGAATCTAGTCTCCAGAAAATATTCTGAAAACTTCAGGATAAAAATTATCCCTAAGCTAATCCTTCTCCACTATGCAAAGTGGAGTGACATTCCACTTATTAGAACTTCATCTCGTAAAGCATTTTTATTTCTTAAGCCATTTCTGTTGGGGAAATGAATAAGCTGAAAGCTTTGTTTAATGTTTCAGATCACGTTTTGCTTCCGGTAAGCCCGTGCCCTGGAAAATAGTTATAAAACTTGAATAATGGACAATAATTTTTGAGTCTAATCTGACAATCAGATTTTTGTTTTGTTAGCGTAGCAGCAGTTCTTAAATCTGTGTATTTCTTTTATGAAAATTCTTAGTCATTACATATTCTTTTATACCTCTCTATTCCAGATTTTTTTTCTCTTTGCATTCTTTTTCACACCATTGACACAGAAGTTGATACGTTTCTAAATCGGGTGTTTTGGTTTCTCCAGATATGCCTCCTCATATTCACTAAATGTTATATTTTTAACTTTGCTTAACTTTTTATTTTTCAAATTTATTTACCTTTTTATTTTATTTAGTTTTTTAATGAAATTCTGAATACTCTTATTTGGTTTGTTTGACCTGTTTCTCATATTTGGACAAATGTTCATCTCCGAGAGGCTTAATGTCCATGTATCCTGGGAGTGTCTGTTTGTTATCTGCACATCTGTCTGATTTAAATCAAATGTTATCTTATCTGCTTTATTACATAAAATCACTGCTATATTTTATTCATTTATTTTTCCAAAATGATTTTATTATTATGTATTCAGAACTGTTAAATTTAAATAAAAGAGATGATTTGAGGCTCTCGATGTCAGTTTCTTTGGTTTCTGCCAGGAATAGCCATGGAAAAGGTTACTTTAATTAAACCAAGAGATGAAATATTTTCAGTTTCTATTACATAAAGGTAAAATGACATCGAGGGAGGTGCTCTTGGAGTCTTATTAAGAACCCTGTGTTGATTACTAATGTTTCTCAATTCTGAAGTTTTTAAAAATTACTTTTCGCCTTCTTAAATTAATCTCAGATATTCCAGTTGTTCTGGTATATAGAATGCTAAGAAGTTAAATGCATATGTCCTGTTTCTTACCTAGTAACTTCTTGATCACACACACACACACACACACACACACACACACACACACACACACACACATATATATATATATATATACCGAATTTCTTTTGAGCTAGAGTTTTGTAAGGAACGAGCTGCAATTTTAGAGCATAATCCAATAAAATCAGAGCCTAACATATGTTTAGGTACTGTGTTACTGACATTATGCAAATTTTTTTAGTTTTTAACAATATTTGCAGCAGCTTGCTGAGGTGGAATGGTTGTTGAAGATAATGACACAGTGGCTGAAGAATTTTAAATAATTCCTCCAAGTTGTGGAACATTTAGCAACAAGGTGTTAATCAATAAAAGCCTGTAGAAGTTCCTCAATACAAAAGTCTCAAATTGAATAAAGCATAACTATTTTAAAGAATTCTTTCTTAAGATCAATGTATTATGTGCAACTGTAATGTATTTTATATAGATCTTCCCATATTCAACAATATTTTTGAAAGCATTGACAAAAAAGTGTTGAATTTTTATTTTCAAATTCACATGTTTTAACTATGTGCTTAAAATCTTTCTCAAATATGAACTTGAAACCTGTTCTTTGTTTCAGCAACACCAATCATTTGAATTCCAATTATATTTATTTTTCTCTAATATTCTGTATTAATAATAAAAAGCATGAGCCTTCATTTAAAGAGATCAGAGTTATTGAAATCTTAATCTTATTAACACCTAAGTTAGTTTTTTTTCATGTCATTAAAAAAACTCTTACCTGTCTTTCTTGACTTCATTTCAAATTGAACTTAAAATAATCTCCTGTCATTAATTAAGATCCCTTTTTAATCTCTCAAGGACTGTGACAAGAAAGTAAAGTGTTTTATGTATTAATTAAGTGATTAACAAGAGATGTCTGAAAAGATGTTTGTTGGTGAAAAACACAATTTTTCTACCAAAAAGCCTTAGTATGAATTAATCCACTTTGGTAAGTTATGTGGTTGAATAGCCACCTCTGTTCTTGAAAGATATTTTTACCCCTCTTCATACAAGAGGGCTAAAATATTGCTGTATAAAAATTGTCCATTTGCTATCAAAATATTTATTATTGGTTAAAAAGGTGAGCATAATGGACTTTTGTAAATTCAAACAGGAATAGAAACATTTGCTCTATTTTTTAGTGTAAATAAAAAATAAATTTTTAAAGAAAAATCTTCCTTCCATGATCATGTTGAGATAATTAAGTTAAACAGGAGAAAGACTGATGCTGGTTTTTTCTGATGAACAGTTTTATCTGGTTAAATAAAGAAATGAATTTCTATACATAGGATTTTCTAATCCAATTTAAAATGAAGTATTTTAAATGACATTGATATCAAGTAAAAATATAAATTTTATCAATGAGAGCTCCCACTATTAATAATTAATGAAAGATCTCTTAAAGGTAAATATTTTTACTTCTCTATAACCTCTATCCTCAGTGCTTTTGGTAGATTTAGAAGAGGTATTAAGAAAAAATAAAAATTAGGTTCCATCTCTAAATCCAATTAAAGTGTTGATTAAAAACTCATTAATATTTATCAAGAATCAAGATATGCACTTTGAAACTAAGCTGAAATGTTTTAAATTACAAATGTGAATTTTTTTCTTTATTTAAATAAAATCCAAAATGAAAATAATCTCTGGATTAACTAATTTAGATCTAAGAGTGACTGAAAATGATGAGACTAGCATCAAACATGTTTCAAAGTTTTTGTAATAATTGTATTTGAGCATTTAATATAAACATGAGCATATTAAGACAGACGTTAATGGAAAATTAAATTCTTCAGCTGAGCAATAGAATATCCCTAGCTCTGCTATTTAATCTGGAAAACATTATACATTTCTTCCTCACCCTTCTGTGTTCTCATTTTGGTACACCTCAGCACAAGCGGACAGAGCCATGTAGAGCATATAGACCTGCTGTGCACTAGCGGGAGGGTCTGTTGGAGATAAGCAACCACAAATTCATCTGGATGCAACTCAGTATCATTTAATAAAGATATTAAAATTATTTCACAAGT
>PVKB01001409.1:226416-304141 GCA_004027205.1 Ctenodactylus gundi
AGAGAGAGAGAGAGAGAGAGAGAGAGAGAGAGAGGGAGAGAGAGAGAGAGAGAGAGAGAGGGAGAAAGAGAGAGAAATATATACAATGTAGAAATTTCTTGAAATACAAGGTTTGGTTTGTAAATGTAGGCTAACACACACTCTATTTTTAAGCTTAGAAAACCAATTTAGCTGCATAAAAAAATTAAAAGTCAACAATGTACGGTAATAGCTCATGTGCCGAACATTACCTCGTACTCCAAAATGTCACCTCAAACCTAAATCTGAGAATATACTCAGGATAAGCAACATTGCCATGGTTAGACCAAATACATTTAATATAAATAAAAGGGCCATAGGATTGAAAACTCTGACTGCATGGACCTGAAGTACACACCAAATCCCACAGCTGGAGAGGAGTTGGAATATCTTACAAAGAAAGAGAAACACGGGTTATTGTTCCTTAAAATAATTGCACAACACACAAGGCCTTACCTTGCCCCTCAGTTAGAAGATACGCACATACAAAACATTGATATCACAGAGAAATATCTACAAATAGAATTGCTGAAATACTAATTGTTTATATTCATTTGAACACCCTTAGATGGAACCTCAGTATTGTTTTAATTTGCATTTCTCTGATGGCTAAAGATGTTAAACATTTTTCTTCTAAATATTGGCTATTTAGACTTCTTATTCTGAGAACTATTTATACATTTCAGATTCCCATTTTTTGATTTTTTAAAAATACACAAGATTTTTAGAATATAACCCTAGCACTTCAATAGTTATAAAAGCTTAAAACTTTTAGTGTTTTGTGGGATTGTTGACAACCATTTTATATATTCAAGAATACAAAGTAACGCCTTATTAGCGGTATGCAATTTACAATGATTACCACAATTAGATCTGCTCTCAGTGAATTCGAGTATCTAATAAATTTTAGTAACCCTTTATTTGGAGAGTCTTTTTTTTCCCCATTTGACCCAACTGAATCTCTTCTCATCTTTCTGAAAGAGTTAAAATCATCATACTGTTGTAAAGCACGCATGCACATGTTTATAACAACATAATTTGTAACAGCCAAATCTTAGAAGAAGCCAGTACGCCTAACTACAAAATTCTAGATAAAAAAGATGTATTACTCTGCCATTAAGAATGACACATTTGAGTCATTTGTAGGAAAATGAATGCACCTTGAGAGCACTCTGCTCAGCAAAATGAATGAAACCCAGAAGGCAAAACAGCATATAGTTTCTCTAATATGAGAAAACCAAACCCTAAAAAATGTAAACAATATGGAAAAAAGTAAGAAGATGGACTTTGTGAAGAGAAAAAGAGAAGTCAAGGGTGAGAATGGGCTAGGGAGGTAATATATAAATGAAAATAGTAATTTATAAATAAGAGAACTTAATGTGCATCCTGATCGCTGTGGTTAACAAAAGTGTATTCAATGCTTGAATTCACTGGGAGCAGATCTGATTGTGGTAATCATTTTCAATTGCATATGTATAATAAGGCATTACTTTGTATTCTTGAATATATGAAATGGTTGTCAACAATACCACAAGAGACTAAAAGTTTTAAGCTTCTATAACTATTGAAGTGCTAGGCTTATGTTCTAAAAATCTTATGCATTTTTTAAAAAGTATTTGGCAAGTACTAAATACAGTTATCATTATTATTATGAATTTAAATTCAGGGAACTGAATCCAGGGCTTTGTAAAGGCTAAGCAAGTGTTCTACCACAGAGCTATGCACATAACTCCACCATTAATTCTTTAATATACTTCACAAAAATAAGCAAATATGTTAATAGCTATTTAAGTTGTAGAAATAAATTAGGAGTCTTAATATAATCATTAAAATGCAATAATTATGTCTCTTTCCACTGAAATAAGAGCAACGTTACCTTAAATTGAAGAACTTCTTTTATTAAATTAAATTTATTTTATTTAATATTGCACATATATAAAGTTAATTCCTAGTCTTGTATTTTGTTTATTTGCTTGGTTTGCTGCTTTTTCTTTTTTTAAGAAAGGATCTTTTTCTGTAGTCCAGGCCTGTTCTGAACTATAAAGTCAGGGTTGGCCTTGAATTCATGACTATTCTTTAGCCTCAGCCTCCATAGTGCTGAAGTTGTAGGCAAGAGCCACCACACCCAGATTACGCGAGACTGAGAATCAAACCCAGAGCCTGTGCTTGCTGGGAAAGCACTTTTACTGCAGAGCGAGCCCCCAGCCCAATTTCCAATCTTTGTGAAGAATATTTTGTGATTAGTCTAATTTAATGTTTGCTGATATTGTTAGTCTCTTTCTTTAGTATTTGACTTAAGGCTGCTGGGATAAAAACATACCATATCAAAGTCGCTTTGCTGTGAGCTCAAATGACAGAAACAGAAATAGCTTCCATTGATATCAGTAAATGTTCGTTCCCTGCTGCTTAATAAATAAGTTTCATAATACTAGTGGCTTATATCATATTTTTTATCATTTTACCCTTTCAAGAAATACATAGTTTTATGCTGAAAAAGGTTTCTGCTGTGTTCAGAGGATAAATTGTCCATAGAGTCTCTTCTGAAGACTTGAAAGTCTTTATCAGTTTAAAATCCAAAGGTATTTGTAGGATAGGATTATTTAGGAGCAAATAAAGCAGCATAGAAACAACTTTATAAAATGGCAAGCATTTCAAAGATAACAATATATGGTATAATTCTCAATTGAAATGCAGGAGCTAAGCATCACTGAGTACCACTTTCTACATAGGAGTTTTCTTACTCTTGGAGACAGACTTAAAAATGCTATACCTGAGACATAAGAGAAGTTTCTCCTTTTTTCCTTTGATGAAACCACAGCTATTCTCCAGTTATTCTTGTGACTGTGACAAGGAAAACTTTGGTATCCTCCTTATTCTGCTTTGGACTCGTTCTACAAAGTTTTGAATCTCAGAGATGAGGCTTTCTCAGCGTTTCTGTTCTTTCTTGAGTAGAATATGCGTCCATTACCTGCTGCAGGTTGCAGGGCACAGGCAACCTCCCGCCGCAGTGGTCTCCCGCCCTTCCTTTGGGCTTGTCTTCCAGTGGCTGGTAACTTTGGCCAAAGCCATTATAACACTCTTGTCTAAGATTAGAAGAAAGTGATCTTCCCACATTTTTCTTTCAGAGACAATATTTTCCTGTCATTTCCCAAGAAGACAGAAAGAGGTTTCTTCCTCTTCTCTGTAACTGACCCCTTGAGCTGGGCATTAGGCCATCTGCAGATTAAGGGTTTTCATGCCTGTCGTGAGGAAGCCAGTCACTGCCTTTTCTCATTCAGAACTCAAAGAACAAACGAGCTTCTTTGCCCCTCAGTGCTGCCAACCTGTCGTGAGAATTTCTGCAGAATCAGAAATGACTGAAAAACATTATGAAGACATCCTTTAGCTCTTAGATCACATACTCCTAGGAAAAATAAGTCAGTTAGAAAGTCAATAGAGGGACAATGAAGAATGGGAAAAAATCATGTCAGTTATGGCACCCCAGCCTACCCCTCTCTCTTTAATAACCTGCCATCATCTTGGATAGAAGGACAAATCTATGGTCACAACCGTCCTGGCATTGTTTTAGATTGCTTCATCCTGTGTCACATTCACGTTTGGATTCCCATTAATATTAATTAACAACATGCTCAAAAGCATTTTACAATAATTATGCTTCCCAGATTCCATTGCACTTGCACAGCTTAGAGCTTTAGAAATTCCATGTCTCATATCTGCCTTGACTGTATCCACAGAAGCTCTAACTTCGCCATCGGCTGCCTGTAGAGGCTGAAAAGACATGCTATGAAAGACTTCTAGGGGAGATAACTTCTCTTTAGGCTGACTTCACACAGTGAGACACAAAATATTAGGTAAACTTAAAGATAAATGGCTCTCTCTGAATCCAGAGAAAATTCTTCTCTTGTGATGCCCTGATATGGACAGACAAGTAGAGAACACAATTTCTTGAGAATTTGTCATTTTTTTTTCTTGTTCTCCTATGAAGTTTCTTTATTCTTGTTGTCTGGGAATGCACCATCCTGTAGCACATTTGCTACCAGTCTTTATAAGAGGTTTTTCAAGAGAACTTGGACCAAGAAATGAAGCCTAATAGAGTATTAGGCAAAGGCAAGAATATAAAGTGATATATTTCAAAGAAGTAAAGTGATTTTAAAAGAAGTGGCCAACTAAATCAAATTAGGATATTAAGAAGTTGAACGATTTGATGAGATATAGCCATTAGTTTTTCAGTGCAAAAGTCACTTTTATCTTAATGTAAGCCAACTCATTTCAGGAAGATTAAAATCATTTATGATTATAAAAATCTATTACTATTGTCTTCTAATTATAGTAGTCTTTTGGGGGTTTTCATTCAGCCCCAATCATGTACCAGATGAAACTGCTAGAGTCCCTCCTGTTAAATGATCCCAGCAGTGGTAAGTTCTTCCCTTCCAAATGAATAATGCTCCATTAAACTTTATTGTTTTGGCAAGAATAAAAAAAAATAGTAGACAGTATACTTAATTTCTTACATATGTTTAAGACATGTTACCTTAACTGGCCTTAAGGTTATTTGCACAACAACAAAAGCTTTGCAGTACACAGAGCAAAATATGTTATTATAATATTGATTGCAATATACAATTGTCAAACCAATTCAACTCATCATGCTCTCATTTACTATTCATTTTCTTTCATCAATGTTCATTTTTGTGATACCCCATTTCCTTAACTTTTAGATCACTATTACAATCAAAAGGGCTTCTTCCCCATCCCTTTTTTATTTCCTGGTCATGATTAAGATTAAGGAGATTTGCCTAGCTAGATGTTTCTTCAGAAGGATGACTTCTGTGCACCTCAGCTTGTGGTTCTGTCAGTAATAGTGTGTTACGTTCCTCAAGGCTAGCCGATGTGAATCAATACAATAGTCATTTCTTGACTCCTCTACTTACACTTTTCAGAGAATGTAATTCTTCTCCGTGGCTTTTGTTGCTTTCTAAAGTCTGAATTTTTCTGAGTTGCAGTCTTTCCCCATCTTATTATTACGTGTTTACTCTGCATGAATCTATTCTTAAAAATGGTGTATTCCTGAGTCTCCATGAATATTATTTTCTTTCCCCCCAATGTGGCAAAATACCTCCTAAAGCTGCTACCAGGTAACTCATTTGAGTCCTTCAGTCAACTCAGAAGAGTTAGAAAATGAAACATATAACGCTCATTGAGGAAATTGCCGTGCCCTTGAACACATTTATTTTCTCAGCATAGGATGAAAATGTACAGAGTTGGAATATTTTTCTTTAAATTCACCTTTCTTTGAAATCCAAATAATCTGTGCCATATGCTCCATCATTTTGTTTACAAACAGTACTAGAAAGACCATAGATTTCCAGGTATATTTGTCCAATTTTCTTGTAAGTTTGGAGCATTGTGATTTAAATGATAATTGGATTAGCAATCATGAAAAGTTATTTAAGTATAGTAGTTTCTCTGGGTGTATGACAGAATTACACTTACACAATGCTTTGAAATGAGTGAGAGTTCTGTTACTTGTTTTGGCAACTGGAACGTGGGCTAAAGATATGTGAAAAGTGTTTCAAGATATGATAATTTCTCGCAATAATGGTGATAGATGGTATATCCCACTGGGTGCATAAAAGGCTAATGAAAAAAATTAAAAGTGTTCCAAAAGACATGTATTGTGAGCCAGAAATAAAACTTTGCTTTAAGCTACTGAGATTCTGAGCTTATTGGTTACCAGAATGTCTTAATCTTGTCACTCACCAAGACAAAATATTCACTACACACATTTAAAGAACAGGGGATTTCCATTGGTCCATGACTTCCATGCATCGCTATTTGTTTCCAAGGGAGAAACTGTATGGTAGAAGAGCATGGCCACGGAAAGCTGTTAAACCCACGACAGCCACGAAGCACAGAGTAGGAGAGGCTGCAGAGACCAGACTATACCTTTCAGGTCATTCCACCGGTGATCTTCCTGTTCCAACCAAACCCCACCTCTGAACAGCACAGTTGGCTCTGGAATTACCCACTGCTAGGAATAGCACCTCATGATCAAACTGCCTTACAAAGTGCCTCTCTAAAAGTGTGAAACATTTGGAGAACAATTCATATCTAAATCATATATTTCACCCTAGCTTCCAAAAGATTCACATCCATCTCATTAGCCAAAACAGGTGTAGTCTATCACTAAGAGTTTCACGGAAGTCTTAGTAGCTCCAAATTACTGAGAAGTATCCAAGTCCAATGCCTCCTCTGAGACTCAAGAGAAATGCTTATCTGTGAGACTTTATTAAAAATACTCAGGTTCAATGTAAACATAATGTATAATCTTACACACACACACACACACACACACACACACACACACACCAATAAAATGGAAAAAACAAAGCAAAGGTTAAATAGTGCCCATATACAAGGGCAATGGCACAGAGCAAATAATCCCATTAAAACAGGAAGGATAGTTAATTGGAAAAAAATATTGAACCAAATCAAGACATAAATATAATTCCAGCCTTCAGGAGACTGGGGATGAAGGATTGCTCTGAATTTCAGAACACCTGAGGTAGATACTGCTTACAGGAACAGCCTAGACTATGCAGCCAGACCCTATATATATATATATATATATATATATATATATATATATATATATATATTAAAGAAGGCTTAAATACAACATGGTAAGTATTAAACTTTGTAGATCTATGTTCAGTATCCAGTACTGGTTATGGTGATATGCAAAATGCATAGGTCCTGAGAAGACCCGCCCTTATAGCATGGCTGGTTGTAGCTCAGATGGCTTCTACCTTGTGCCTGGTATTTTAGCAAGCCTTTCATGTCTCTGGCACCTCCAACATCTTGGGATTTCTGTGGCACTTTCACCTTTAGTCTCAGCGTCAAGTACCACATTCTCAGGGAACATGTCCTCCCAAGGCCTACTGTGAAATCTGAGTGGAAGCCTCCATAATCCTGTGTGCGTGTGTGTGTGTGTGTGTGTGTGTGTGTGTGTGTAAAATCTACTAGGGAAGTGATAGACATGGCTAGTACGTATGTCTTCTAGGTTTTGGTTTTCAGTTTCCAAGGACATTTCCAAAGCCAGGATAGTAATACAAAATATCCCATAAATTTTATGCCTGAAGTTAAGCTTACGTCATTCAACCCTTTAGGAATCTGCCCAGTGCTACTCAATATGGTGAGTACGCTGTTTCATTTTGAGACTGGCATTTACATTCTTATGGGTCAAATAAATAATTAAACCAAGATTGTTTCTAAATTTCTTTCACTACCACATGACTAGTGTCCAATGTCAGCATTATTTCCTCTCAAAACTATTCTTTAGTGATTAGGGTATCTAGCTTAGCTGTCAATTTTTAACAAATTCAGTAAATTCCTTAGAGAATAAATGGCCTTAAAGACCTTACTCTTTCTATGAGACGTTTTCTTTTGTCAAATTTCCGTAGCTTTTCATGACAGAGACATTTTCTGAAAGTAGGATACCTAAGTCACAAATGATACCTCAGAGTCAACTCAAAAGCATAATTAAAATATCTGTTAAAGTTTTATCTACTTTCAAAGTTTCAAATGTCTTTTATCACTTTCAGTAGTATAGATTAATTTTCTTATGTGTGAAATACTGGTAAAGGTTATTTTCATCTTTTTCTTAATATATAAAAGTTCTAAATTGTACTCTGTTCAGTAAGATCATACTGTTTGGATTGAATTAAACTCAGAAAACTGTGTAATAGAATATTGTTATTAACTTCAAACTATAATGAATATACACAGTTCTTTAAAACTGACTTACTATCCAAAATTTTCAGTGTAAAATACACTTCATTGAAATTTGAATTATCTATTTGTACATCATGTGATTTTAACACTAAAGTATAACAAGATAAGATTCTACTACTTAAGTATACAAACCCATTAGTCTTATGATACATTTTCAACAATAGACTTCTTTTTTATAAATATGTGGAATTTTTATACACAAACATATACATAATCATACTATAATATTAAATTATGTTTTTATTTATATTTATTTTACCTGATATATAAAATTGTAAAAATTATTTATGCCCATTATCAGAATACCGTGTGGTTTTTGATACGTGTATATATTAGGCAATGTTTAAATCAGCTCAAATATATAAGCAGTTTAAATAATATAAAATATTTTTTATAAATATTGCTGACATCTGGATATGTCCTGACATTTTACATACCTCCTTTTATAATCATCTTGTGACCAGTCTCCCAATCTTGCTATTTTATTGAGTTCCTCACCATTCTGTAACCTGGTTTATAGTTGATCAGAGAGACTACAAGTATAGTTGCAGACATTCTTCCTAGTAAGAAAAATGATGTGAAGACTTGCTTAGAGTTCTGCCTGCCAGGATGATTTTCCTTCTTTGCTTCACAGGTTTTTCTATATGAAAATATTATTTGGAAGTAGTTTACTTATGAATAATAACTGCATTTATAATGTATCTATAAACCGAATATGTAAATTACCTTTTTGGACAACAAGAATGCAAAGACTACTTGAGGCTTTAAATAGAAATATGTGTACTGGAAATATGAGCTAACTGAGTTTCCTTTGGGTGTTACCTAGTTGTCAGGATGTGCTGGAGTTTGATCTTCAACATATTACTTTAATGACAAAACACTGCTACATACAAACAGCTGTATGAATTATTGGAAGACATCATAACATCTACATCATTTTGAGATGGTCAGCTCAACTCACCACTTAGTGTTCTATTACTCAGAAAGAAAATGTTTCCAGAACTTGAACAATTGTCAAAGAGAGTGTTGCTTCTCAACAAAGCACATGTTTCTTCTTCTAAGGGGGCACATCACGTGCTTACCAGCTTCCCACTAACAGTGCAATCTTCCTTTTGTCTGCTGAGAACTGAAAGTTCAAAGGAAAGCTTAGTTTTCTCTTCATTAAGAAAAAAAATGAAACTAAAAACAAGCTGTATTTTGCCTTTGGGGACTACCTGAAGCAGAAACTGAAGCAAGTTTCTCAATAACTATAAAAAAGTAACACAATCAATATGATAAAAGTTTCATCCAAAAATATAAAACTGTCCAGCAAAGTATGTAGCTAATCCTTAGTGGCAGTCAACACAAAAGGAAGAAATCCACCTTTCATGTTGGACAAGGTAGGCTGACATTGGACTTCCAGGTGATTCACTGAAATAGCAAGTCTCTGAATGTTCTTGGAATTTATTTTCTTCTTTTTGGCATATATATTGAAATCATGATAAATACCTCTATTTGATCCCTGGAACTTTGAGGTGACAAGTTATGATACTGTGAAGCATTATCATAATTGTGGGATGGTTACATTTCTCTAGAAGTAAAATATAAGAGTTATAAATTTTAATTCACCCTTAGAAAGTACAATATGAGTATATTGCAATGCTCAGCTCTTACGTATTAAAGTAACTACTATGAGCTTGTTTTAGGATTAAGGGCTGTCACTGACCTTTGCCCTATTTGATTGCTTTTGAATAGGAGACTGTGACAGTAACTTCTCCACTGAATCACGTCCTCTGTACATGTCTTGTGTTCTCTTTCTAGTTGATTCTGAGAACGCTCCTGAAACAACTTTTTGGTTATTGGATTACTGTCATAGATGACAAGGAAAGACTTGAAAATTCCTTGTGCTTCAATACTTGTTTTCTTGTTTCTGAAAACTCTTCTGCAGTAATAGAAAAGTCACATTTTGCTCCTTGAAGACAAAAAAAAAATGTCTACGAAAACATGCAGGGTCTTTTTCCAGTCTTTCCACCATTCTAGTAGAAGACCAGACAGCTCAAGCAATAGCCTTTGGAAGAGAGGGGGAACGTCTCAACTGAAACCAGCCCAAAGATTCAAATCTCTAAAATAAAATAGAGTGAATATCTTTTAAGATTTGCAGAAGTTTTGTTTTGTTTATGGTCTTGTGTTTTGTACATTTGTTTTCAACAAATGCATAAACAGACATTTCTGTTCAGCGTCAAGGACAATAACCAAAAGCCAAAATATACAACAGAACTGTGGGACTTGGTGGCAGGTGGAACTTGGCAAAGCACAGGAAAATAGTTGGCGAAGGTAGAAAAAGATGGAAGATAGTGGACACTGGAAAACTGATGAGGAAGTTCCTATTGGGATCTGCAGTGAAAATGGCTGATAAGGCATAAAGAAAATTACCCGAACATTGCCAGTGATAAATATGGATATGTAAAACATGCCTACCAAACTTCTGGATCTTGACCTCCAAATACAATATTAAAAATTTAATCAGCTTCTTTTAACCCTCTGTGAAAATATGCAAGCAAAGATGCTAAGGAAGCAGTGATTCCATCTGCAAGTAGAATTAAGAGAAAATATGAAGAACCTAGGAGTTTTTCCCTTTCTAGTCAGTAAATTCTCACAGAAACGTTCTCACAGAAAATGAAGTGCGTGCCCATAAAATCTCCTAAGACATCAGAAGGATTTCTGACAATACCAAAGATATTCCATCATCTACATTAACAGTCTTCTAAACACGCTAAAGTTAAGCATATATCTGTTTCCAGGGAATTAATAATATGGCATTTGGTCCTGGCATGAACTGATCCAAACGGAGTACAATGTTGGATGGAGCTGGATGCCAAATCATGGCTAGCAAATACTAAGGAAAGCAGGAATGCCTCCAAATTAAGAGTTCTTGGGTGTTTCAAAATAGTTTCTTTGGTCTGAAAAAGTAGCGCATGTGCAAACAATGTGTCATTCCTGATGAAAAAGAAGGGAATGTCAGAGGGAAGCTCCATGATTCTAAAAAAACTGAGCCAAGAGTGACAGAAAATATTAACTAGGCCAACACTAATCAGAAAGGAACATTCACTTTTACTGGTAGAAGACAATCTGATATGCTCTAGACTGGATTTCAAAATTTTTATAGACCAGGCAATATTTTTTAACTGTTATAGATTAGGCAACATTTCTATGCTCTATCTTTTTGTGTGTTTTTCTTTGTGTCTACATTATTCTAAATTTATATTTTTAAAATTTCTTGTTCTAAGAGAATACTTGGAGTATAAGTTGTAATCAACAAAGTCAATTTTTAAAGACACTGTGAGTTTGTTCAAAGCCCCGTGCTCAGTCCCCAGGACCACAGGGGAAAAAATCAAAATGTAATTTTGATTTGATGATTATAATATGAAGAAACAAAAAGAAATAAGATGAAAGAGAAGAGGGGAGGAAGAGAAGAAAGGGAAACCTTGCTACAAAATAAGGTCAGTTATTAATTTCTTACAATTAAATTTACTTTTAAGGAAATAAAGAATAGCTCATTAAATCCTAATTATATTTATGTTTATGAAATAATACTTTATCACTGCTTTTCTGTATTTCTAGAGGTCAGCTGTGATCCATGAAAATCTCATTTAGCCAAGGTAATATCTAGTTCCATTTCAGCTTATCATTTATTTCTTGTTCCAAAAATAAGAAAATATTTCTTTTGGTTAAATGGATCATGGGTACATATTTTTAAATTCAACTGAAATTTAAAGTTTAATAAATTGATCTGAATAATAATTTTAGGTGATTTTGAGAACAAAGCTTAGGGCCTTGTGCATACTAAGCACAAAACATACCATTGAGCTGCACTCTCAGCCCTCAATAATCATCTCTAATATGATTATAATCTTGTATAAAACTTACAGTTAACTAAGTAGTTTGCTCCCCATGTGCTTTTTCTTTCTGATTCAGATTTAAATTTATTTTCATGAGTGTGTATTTTGTGTTTTTACATAGGTTTATTTCAAATTAAGTTTATGAAATTTTCAAGTAGAAACATAACATTTTATCACATAATAACTCTTGTAAGCATGAGCACTGAAGAGAGGATTGATCACATGTTAATTTCCTTCCTTATTAAGGGTGATGGTAACAATTTATTGCTCATGAAACATTTGGCATTATACCAGGTACAGTTGATTCACTTTCAAATAATTGATAGCTAAATATCTAAAGACTATTCAATCAGTATTTTTATTTGCGTTTTGATTTTTAGAATATAAGATTCCACCACCTTCTTTGTCTGTTTCTCAGAACTTTTCTTTCCACTCAGCCAGAACCTAAGTCCTTTCATACCATGGTGAAATTCTTTCCTGCTTCCTTGGAAGCCAAATAAACACAAAGGTGGTTGAATATGCCATTACGTATCCCAAAAACCATAATTATGCAAGGAGGAACAAGTCAGATTTTAAATAACAAATATTCTTAAAATTATGAAAAACTATAAAGAGGTCTTGTTATCACCTTTACATATAAGAAACTAATAATTTTGTTGTAAATTTCTAATACAATTATAAGTTAATTTTTTATGAATCATCTGTATTCTATCTGCTGTAATGCCATGTTTGTAAGAACGATGTGCAGAAAAAAGTCAAAAGGGCTAGGTCTTCTAGGTTATGACATTTTCCATTTAAATCTCTTTTTAAATGTTGTACGATGAAAATATATGAAAATGAAAATTTTTCTCTGATGAAAGAAAATATAAATTAGTTATAAGTCAACTGAAATTCTATTTTCTGATAATTTTTTTATTAAACAAATTGTCTTGATAGCATTGGAGAAATACAAATATCCTCATGAGTTATATAGCAGTTTTAAATTATTCCAAGTTAAAGTAAGCGATGTACTTGAAAGTAGGAGAATCTGAAGCCTGTGAGTTTTTTTCAATACACTTAATTAAATTTAAAAAATTCATGATTTAGGAAAATCAGAAAGATATCGATGTAATGATGGTATGTAATAACTCAGCATACCTCATGCCCTGGTGACAACGGCAAATGCCTAACTGCCATATAATTATTAATAATTTCATTTGATGCATTTTGATATGTAAAGCTTATCTAAGAGTAATATGTAGCCCGGTCCAAAACACAGATTTTTTTAAAATTTGTTTTGATTTGTTTTTTTTTTTAATTTTTGTTTTGCTGACAACCTCTCTAATCCTGTGAGAAAAAAAGAAAGACAAAGAAATAACCAGTGTCGTGTTAGCAATTGTATTAAAGTCATGGGGATATTCTAAACATTTAGGTACCTGAGAGCCTGAGGATGTGGGGAACTGGGCATCCCAGAGGCCATGGAGCAGATACCTTCCTGGCAGCGTGCTGAGTCTTTGTGCTGGTCCGACAGGGGAACAGAAAGAGCTAATGACGTCACTAGGATGTGCTTTGACGTATATAACTTTCTCCCTGCAGTACTTACAAGTCTGCAGCTGAGACATTCCTCTGCCCAGTCCATACTGAACCTCCTGGGTGATCTGCTAACTGAGGCACAATCTTCATGGATTTTTGCTTTGGGAAGCTATTGACCTGTGTAACCCTGTCACTGGATTTTGGCTAGAAGAGGCTGTTGCACACATGACCGCCCCCCCAACCCCCCCCCCCCACACACACACACACATAATGGGATTTGGTCCAGTGAGGCTGTTGACCTTTTAGTCCCTTTCTTAGGACTTAAACAGGAAGTAATGTTAGATGTACAACGGCATTTTTCTGTCCACTGGGGATTGAGCCCATGCCTTTCCACCTGGATAGAGTCCCAGCCCATTTTTATTTTTTATTTTGACACAGTCTCCCTGAATCACTAAGTTGTTCAGGCTGGACTTGAACTTGTGATCTTCCTGCCTAAGCCTCCCACTGTACTGTGATTACTGACCTGGGCCACCTTCCCAGCTCATATGTCCTACATGTGGAATCTTCTTCACTACTAATTTCCAATTAACTTACATTTCCCTGTTGATGACTGATAGCTTTAATGAATATAATCATTCACAAAAAGTCTCTGAGCATTTTCTTTAGTATCTTGTAATTATTCCACTGACTCAGAGCTCACTGAGCTCTGGACAAGATAGTAATTATAAAACAGAAATAACTTCAGATTTTCCTTCTTCAAAATTGTTTTAATAACTCATTGATGTCTTCCACTGCGAGCAACATTTTCCTACTATTTTGCATACATAAAAATATCAAATCAATGGAAACTTGATTCGAGGATGTTACAATTGAATCTATCTCATTTTGTAAGTATTATTTATGTTTCCAGGGCAGATATGTTCTGGTAAGGATAGAATGTCCTTGGGCTTTTTGTTTGTTTGTTTGTTTTTGAGACAAGATCTCACTCTATAGTGGCGCTGGCATATGGAGCCCAGGCCTGCCTGGAACACAGGTTAATCCTCCTCCCTCAGCCTCCAGGATGCTATGATTGCAGGCTTGTACCCTCAAGCCTATTTTGTGTTGTTCTGGGGGATTGAACCCAGGGCCTTGCACTTGGTAGGCAAATGCTCTATTCACTGTGCACTTCATCCAGATCTGGTCTTTCATATTTGATACCTCTGCTTTCCCATCTTTCCTTATTACCATCAGAGCCATGGAGTATTTGGAGAACTGTGGATTGTCCCAGATGAAATAGGTGAGCACTGACTGTAGTGTAGGTTCACCTGTTCAGGCCACGGACAATCCCTGATTAAATCACATTTTTCTTACTTTCCTGCCATCCTCTGATCCTCTTCTTATTCAATGTCATTGATGCCAGAGAGATCAGCAGTACATAGAGGGTGGCTTTTTAAGGTACCATTTAATTTTAAATCTGAGCGGTTGGCACTATCTGGGATTGTGACAGAGCTGTACTTAAAAGCTTGTCTCTATCCACGGTCCTGAAGTCTGCAATACAGTCCAGAAGCCTTCCTGCCCATTTCCCTCCATAATTATTCACTCTATCCTCTCTCCTTGGTATCTATAGAGACACTTGAAATTTTTATCTACACAATCTCCCATTAGGAATCACAATTTTCTTTTGTCGGCAAATCACTTTAGGTGATTCTTATCATGAAGTCTTGCTTCTGAGGTCTTTCTCTTCTTCTTTTTTTTTTTTTCACTTTAATAACCTTTTGCAAGGGTTAGAACGGCAACAGTCTCTAAAATTTATTTTAAATTTCCTGGCTGTGTTGTGCCAATTTGACACTGTCTCTCCTTTTATAACAGACTCCTGTGGTCTTGTTTTTCAATTAGAATTTTCTGATTAATTCTTCACGATTTAGAGTATCTTTATCTCTTCAAGGAATCTGATTCAGTTAACCTAGAATAACCTCAATTTTGTACACAACATAAGTAATGTTTTCTTTTTTCTAGCTTTTAATACAGTCAAGCTCAGATGATCTTTTTCTGGGTAACCTTAAGGGAACTTTGAAAGAGAATTTAGGTAAAACATTGTAAGAGCAGAAAGCTAATTGGATTCTCAATAAAAAAAATTAATTGCCACATCCTACAACAATAAAGAGGTCAAACAAATCCCCAATGTATTTTGTCAGTTATACATTTGCATTAAAAAGATCAATAGGAGGTAATATAACAAATTAATTTGGAAGGTGAAATTGACTTGTTAACTCATATTACCTTCAGGGTTGGTGCTGTCGTGATGGAACTAAAACAAGGTTTTTTGTCAAGTTGGTCTTACTCTATGTGGTCTCATAAAATCCTCTCTAATAGTACTGAGTGTGCATTAATCTACAAAAACAAACTCTCCGAACCTCTCATGGAATCAGAGAAGTGGAGGTCAACGTGTGCTTTGTTGAAGTTATATGTGGATATGCTTAGTTTGAAAGCTTTGTAGATGTGTATGATATGATTTGAACTAGATACATATTTTTCTCCCATTTTTGAACACTGGTATTTGGAAAATCCTACAATTCATTTGCAGTGATTTAGATTGTTGGTTTGCCAATACTTACCCACAGTGGAGGAGGCAATGGCTTGCAGACATGTGGCTTAAAGACACCATGACTCTCTTATTTTTTGAAATTTAAGTAATAACTACATGCAGTATATTTCCCAACAGTTTTAAACATTTTATAGACTGTTTATATTATATATCACTATATATATAATGTTATATATGTATATGTACATATCTTCACTACAGATGTACATATTGTATATATGTATTATATATAGGAAATGTATTGTATAAATGAGCAATAGCTATTATTATTTGAGCAATGGTGAAAGAGTTCCTACAAAATTCTTTATTAATCTTGATCACTCCCCCTCCCATTATATATATATATATATATATATATATATATATATATATGTAAAAGATTATCTCACTTAAATACTTGAAATATTTGTGCTTACTTATGAATACACTTAATAGTTTTTGTTTGTTTTTCATAAGGCAAAATTCAAGTGATTTTCCTGAAAAATAGTTTCCATAGCTTTATATTATGCTATATCTTTTATTATATTATGTTACATTATATTACAATATTTTGAGATTTAAATCAATTTCTAAACATATTTTCTCATCTCCTTATAGACTACATCAAGATCAGTCAATTTTTTTTGAAGAGCTAGTTTATTAGTTTCCTTAACTTTTGTTGCTGTTGTTTCTGATACCACATAAAAGAGAGTTAAGACAACACAAATGTATTCTTTTGGTCCTGAAGGTCAAAATTTTGATCTTCAGTGGACTAATCTCATGGGACTAAAGCACAGCTGGCCCTCAGAAGAGAAACCACTTCTCTCCCTGTTAAGCTCTTGGAAGTAATTTGCATTTCTTGGCTAATGGCCACTGGGCTCAATTTTCTTCCAGTAAGTTCAAGGGCCTTGGTTCAGTTCCACAGTGCCACACAAACTGAGCATGGTGGTATCCAGCACTTGGGAGGCCGAGGCAGGAAGATTGCCATGAGTCCAAGGCCAACTTGGTCTCATAGTGAGTTCAAAAACAGCCTGAGTCATAGAGTGAGACTCAAAATAAATAAATAAATAAATAAAACTTCATTGAGAGAATTATTTAATGATAATAGTTCTCAGACATGACTGAAGTATAAAAACAAACCACTGAATCATCTTTTTTCTTTCAATTCTATCTAAGGTACTTTAAATATGATGATATAATATCATGCTAATTTTTGATTCATTGTTGTGAAGCCTGCTATAATACTCATATGCATTGTTTTCAATTTAATGAATGTTAATTTTGACAGCCAGCACTGCATATGAATAAGTAGGTTTGGCAAATGAGCATTTTAATTATTGCTTTTATTTTGTACACATCTATGAAGCTAATAAAGTACTCACTTGTCACAAAGTCTGTTAACAAGAAAAATCTATGAGAAAGACATTTCTTTTTTGCAATTAACTGAGATCTCATATCCCTAAATCCCACAGATATATTTTCATCTTTTTATATATCAATTAAAGTTTTTCAGAGATGCAAATTAAACAAGCAAACTAGTATTCCAATTAAAAATGTGATTTTACACTTTTTACATTCATGTCTTCATTTATGCTTAATTGACAGAAATTTTTTAAATGTAACTCACTTCACAAAATCAAGCAAGGAAATAAATCTTTTTCTCAATAACTCTGAGGTGGTAAATTTGTATTTTGAACATTTAAGAGCAAAATATCTAGAAGATGACCTAATTAGCTGAGCTGCAGCATAAACCAGCTATATCTTGATTTCATC
The DNA here is from genome assembly GCA_004027205.1 of Ctenodactylus gundi. Classification (NCBI taxonomy): domain Eukaryota; kingdom Metazoa; phylum Chordata; class Mammalia; order Rodentia; family Ctenodactylidae; genus Ctenodactylus; species Ctenodactylus gundi. The sequence goes on from PVKB01001409.1 coordinate 243,955, forward strand.
CAGTGATAGACACTTTCTGACTACAAGGAAGTTTATTCTGACATTTTTGTTAATTACTATCCTAAATCGCTTTGTAATGACCACATCACCAGGAAATCTCAGACTGGGACTCAATAGTGTTTCATAATTCTTCTGTAGCAGTGAGTAATTTTCTAAACTGTTTTGAGATGCTTTACTTTTAAAATGCAGATTGTACTAGAATATTATTATAAGTTTATTTTACTCCATCTGGGCCTGGAAGAGGCCTTTGTCCTTTTATATATATATACATATATGTATATATACATATATATATATATATACGTATATATACATATACGTATATATATATATGTATATATACGTATATATATATATGTATATATACGTGTATATACATATATATATATGTATATACACGTATATATACATATATATATATATATATAGTATAGTATAGTATAGTATAAAATGCTTTTAGCTCAAGTATCTGCAACTTTATTAGATGTTTAAGGAGACAGACTAAGCTATATCTGTCTTCATTCAAATTACATGCCTACAAAATTCTACCTGTCCCAAAGCCATTCAGCCATTTTTCTCTTATATTGTAGATATTGGTGGCTAGCTCCTGCAGCAGGCATGATGTAGATAGTGAGGTAGTGTGCTACTTATTACATAGCTTAAACTCAATTTTTTGAGAGCTGCTTTGTAAATACTATAGTTGTATTAAAAATTGCTGTATTTATTAAAAAGCACTATATTTAAAAAGTTATTGTCATTTTGTTGTCACTATTTGAAACTCAGTCTATCTCTGTGTCTCTCTTTTTTCTGTGTCCTCTCTCTCTCTCTCTCCCTCTGTCTCTCTCTCTCTCTCCCCCTCTGTCTCTCTCTCTCTCTCTCCCCCTCTGTCTCTGTGTCAGGTACGGCCTCTTCCCTGCTAAATGACTGTCCCACCATTGGCCACACTGGCACACTGTCAGCTCCCTACAGATTACTATTCACTTCATAATGCTCAAAACTCTATAAACATTCTCAGTCATAGGCACATTTCTTACATCATATTACCCTTTGAAGCAAACTGGACTAACTTAAAAATTTTCTAATTTTCAGAATTGACTTCACTGAAAGAATTATACGTATAAAAGAAAGATTTTTTAAAATATTCCTGCCTCATGTTCCTTTTTCTAGCTTGGTTTCACCCCACTCTGTTCCCTTCTTTCTCTCCACTTGCAAGCAGTGTGTCTCCTGTTGAACAATTCACCAGTTTCAGCTATGCTTTGTATCAATGGTCTCCCAAAAGTTATTTTAAACGTTTTATACTGGAGTTTGGATAGACATTATATCACGTCAAATATCTTCAGATTTATATCAAAATGACTCATGCACACTTAGATCAGGAAAAAGACATTTGAAAATAGTGCACCTGTAGAAAATTTAAAATATGTATATTATATAAAAAATTTATATAATATCTTACAAGACAAAGTAAAACAGTCATTAAACCCTTTGCAATTAAAAAGTTGGTAGTTTCCTTTTTACCATTATGGCTTCACATTTTTATTCCTTTGCTTCAAAAAAGGTTTCCTTAAATAACGTATTTTACTTCGGTCTTATCAGCTGACAAAAGGGCATGTTCATATGCAACAGAGAGTATGATGCAGGAAGCAGTTGTTTTCTTTAGAGTTTAACAATAATCCTACATTTCTGCATGTAAATTTTTTCTTCTAAACTAAGTTATTATAGTTTTTGCTATTCCCAAATTTAATAACACTCATAAAAATCACATAAAAAGAAAACGTTTGTTAAAGGAGAAATGGAAGGATTGCAATGTTGCAATTAACTCCAAGTCGATTACATCGTCTCAAGTCTAATCTCACTTTTTTCCCTTGTTGCTAATAACCTGTGATTATTAGTATTTTCAGCGAGTTTGGTTTCCATACATATGCAACAGACACTTCCTTTTCCTTTACTGGATTTTTTTTACTTTTTCAACTATCTGCTTCACAGTTTTTGTTCACTGCCGATCATTCTGCAAAAATGCAGCTTAAAAAGGGGGGGGGGGGGGTATTGTGGCTCCCAGTTTTAGTTTATGGGTATTTAGCCTTTAAACCTGTGGTGAAGCAGGATGTCATAGTGGAGACCACGTGGCAGAGCAAATCTGCGGCCCACGTGACAGCCAAGAAGTAGAGGAGAACACACTTAAAAAGGAAGCTCCTTGCGCAGATTCAGTGAGCCGTGAATTCACCAACGGGCTAATCCATTCCCGAGGTTGGCACCTTTGCGATCCAATCAACCCTCAAGGCCCACACTTCTACGTTAGAGACTGAGTAGTCCAGACCTAAGTTTTCTGACAAACCATACTGCAGATGATTATTTCTGAATATGCACTATGTGCCTCAGATACACAGCAACAAGGAAGTTAAAGTATTCATTGGGGTGACGCTGCTCAACATTTTCTTTCTTTGGTATGAGTATTACTTTCATTTTATAGTCAGAAGAAACAGATAATTAGCAACTAGACAAATCATTCAGAATCACATGGTAGTCAATGGTCTGAAACTGAGACACACACATGCAGAGTCTGGTTGCAGAGTTCAGATTCATACCTGCTACAGTGTCGTGTCACAGCTCAGTCATTTACATGTTTCAAAGGTTTAGTTATATATCACACCAATTAGTCAACAGAGATAATATGAAATTCTAGGGGAATATTCTATTCATGCTTGTGTGATTCGTCTTACTCTCTCTACATGTGTTCACTATATACAGTCTATAATTTTGTGTAGATTTGCCTACTACATTTAAATTTGCAACATGTCTCCCAACCATTTTTAAACATTTATGCAAAAAGAATTGTTTTCAAAATCTTTAAATTCCTTCATAATTGAAAAAAGATAAGATTTCTATGTTGTGAGAAATTTAGAAACATCCTACTGTGCTTTCTATTAGACTTCATGGCTCTCCTGCAGGGATTCATCTACTACTTAGTGGGGCTGCTAATCTCTGTTATCTTTTCTTCCCTACTTCTTCACTGGTTTAATTTAATTTAATTGCTCTTGAGCAACTGAAGACTATGTGTTCCTCTTCCTTAACTTTACATGAGTAGTTACTATGGACAACAGTACATGAAATAATCACCATGCAGCTGGCTAGAGAAGTCCCTTCTCTTTTGCACATATTTTATTGACAATTGCAAATTCCTAGGTCTTGATTTGAAGTGAATCAGGAAAAAAAAAGGAGAAACGATGCACTGCTCCCATGCAAAATATGATGGAATTGCTTTTAAATGGAAGCAGCATTGCTAACAATCTATGGTGAAGTTATTTGGTGTAAACTCATTGAACCATACAATTACCAAAACATTCAACTTACGGTCTCTAGTACCAACAAAGTGGAACACAGAAAAGAAAAATAATAAATAGAGAAGTAGACTAAATTAATATAAATATGTATAATGTAGATATATTAGAGAGGGAGAATTAATTTTCATTTTAAATTGAATTAAACTGTTGTTAATTGGAAAGCAATTATTTATTTAAACCTACAGTACTAATGTAAGTTTAAAATACACTAGAAAAGAATCCAATTGTAAAACGACTTTACCAAAAGCATATGTGAACTCAGATTTCTCTTTCAAATCTTCAGATTTCTTTGGAAGACCTTTTCCTGTCTTATTTGCTATTGTTTCTTTTGAAATTATAGTGGCTGAAGTCGTACTGTAGCAGCAGGTTAGCAGGGTAGCACGGGGGTCCTCTGCTCAGCTTTGAATGAGAACCAATTCCTCCCTTGGGAAACAACTTGCAATTACAGAAAAGATAGGAGATACAGAGGATCAGGCCTAGCAAACTGAGGGCCCTGCTGATCACAGAGGGGCCGAGCCCTTTAAACATTTCATAAGCTTGTATATTTCTGTTCTGACCTGATGTTAGCTCTCCTCAGAAGTGTCTCATTATTTTAAACATAATTCCTGGGACATTTAATACTCCCTATCACGTTCAATTCATCACCTTATGAGCGCAAACACACTTTCCCATTTCACTTGCTTTACTTCTTTTTTAAATAATAATCGACATATGCCAATTGCATGCTGTTTTGGAGTACAGTGCAGTATTTCTGCATGTGTACATACTGTGTAATAAGAAAATCAGGACACTTAGCATGTCTAGCAGTTCAGGCATTTGTGATTTCTTTGCTGTGAGAATTTTCAAACGATTTTAGTTACTTACACAATACAATCTTGCTCACATAGCATTTCTTACTTTCATTTTTAATAAGTTTGATTTGAGTCTGATCTCTAATCCCAATCCTTTAAAAACATATTTCCTCCTTTTATATGTTAGGGAAAATTCAAAACTTTGTATAAAACTGTTTATGTTTTTAAGGATATTACATGTATGTGTGCTTGTGCGTGCCTATGTGTAGTATCTTGTGTGGGTGCTTCCGTCAAAAGTATATGTGTATTAGGTATCTCAAGATATCATGTCATGTTAACATATTATAAATGGGTACAACAACATTCTCTGTAAAATATGAGATAATAAGCATGAGAGTACATGGGCTGGAGGAATAGCACAGTAGTTAAAATTCTAGCCTTGCAAGTGCAAGGCCCTGAGTTCAATTCCCCAGCACCACATAAAGCTGGGCATAATGGAGAATACTTGTAATCTAGCTCTCAGCAGGCTGAAGCAGGCAGATTATCCTGAGTCCAAGCCAGCCCAGGCCTCACCAGTGAGTTCAGGACCAAATTGGGCTACAAAGCAAGACCCTGTCTCAAAAATAAATAAGTAAATAACAAATAAAAATAAAAATGATAGTATAATTGAAACACTAGAAAGATAGATAAATCTTAATATATCTGACTTAAACATAGAAGAGATTAAACTAAATATCATAAAAACATCAGATCATAATTTTTGCATTTCCAGCAGATACGCATATTATATATTGTAATCTGTGAAGTTTGTGTGAGTTTTGAATATTAACTCTTCAGAACACAATTTAATCTCTCTACAATTTAATTTTTTCAGAATGATTATTTCAGTGAAAGACAGTAATGAAGAATCTGCCCCAACTAGAAATAAGTCAATTAATATTTCTAAAAATGTAATGGAATATTTAATCTATCTCTGAATAGATCATGAAATAGTCCTTGCCATGGTATTTGGAAATATGATATAAATAATGTCATATAAGCATAGATATGCTGAGAATGGATATATATGCCCCAAATTAAGAAGTGATCAAACAGAAATTTATTTCTTTTATTGTAAGCAACCACATCACTAATGTGTGATTTTTCTTTTGTTCTTAAAACAAATTTTTTGCTTAGTAATATTTTATGTGGCCAAATATAATTCAATTTGACAGGGAATAATTCATTTACACAATAACTAATTTAGAAATCTTTATGGAAATAAAAAATTATAGAAATCAATACCCATCATAAAACTTTGTGATAAGAAGAAGTTTGAAAGTCCAGGAAGCTGATAGAATTCAGCTACGAATACAGTTAGTACACATCAATGTCTGGCTAAATTCCAGACAAGACATGCTGGCAAGCAAACAGTATGTGAAAGCGTGGGTTATTAGAGGAAGGTCTCCAGGAAATATTCAACTAATGAATGCAAATGCGACACTTACTATCCAATCAACATATCTTAAACAAATAATTAGATGGTAGCTAGTACACTGTGCACCAGTACCACAGCAGTAGACAGTTCCTCCTCTAAGAAGTCTGCATTAGAATACAGAGAAATAAAGACCATATACATAAGCAAATCACTTCAGAGACTGTAGGACTAGGTTGTTCAAAATAGGTCACGAGAGTGAAAGTTACTAATGACCTACTTTCGATGTGATAGTTCATAAAGTTTGTTAGTCCGGATAGCAGCAAGAAATAAACGGCCCACTCTGGCAGGGCAACTGAGAAAAATGGAATGGAATGGCTACACAAAAAGAAAGATGTGGCCAGGGGTAGAAACAAAGCCCCACTGAACTTGTCACATTTCTTAGGGTTAAAAGCTGAGAAGGTATTACCACTCTTAAGCCAGAGGAAACTTGTAGAGGAAATAGAGCACTTCAGAAAGATTAGCTATAGGAAATGAATGAGGGATAGGAGAGAAAAGATCTTAAGATTGACAGGAGGGAGCAGGGAGGTGAGTAATCCAGAATCAGTCTGTTCTGACTTTCTCCCAAATCTCTTATTGACCAAAGATCAGAGGCCCAGAATTCAATTGTGGCACTTCGCTAAGGTCATTCTCTTGGGGATATGGCAGAGTGAAGGGTGATACAGATGGAATGTGGGAAGCAGTCACGCAGTGTCTGTGAAGAGGTGGCATTTAATCTAAGCCCACGGGAATAGCAGGAAATGTGCTTAAAGGCTTCAGAAGAGGCTATGAACTGGTGATGCAAGAACTCTCTTCCTGCTTCTATTGTAAAAGTTTCAAAGTGTAATTTTTTGCATATAATATACATAGAAAGGGTATCAAATGACATGTTTTCTAGCCAAAATCATAAAGGAATCTCACTAGGTTAGGGTTTCTCTACTGAAATATACATCTGAGCCCCCAGAATGCTGAGATTATAGGTGTGCAGAGCAATGAACAAGTGGGGAAATATTTTGGAATCTTCTTGTTCTATTTTTGATGTCACGTGGATGTCATGCCTGGAGATAGAGCAGAAAAAAAATTTAATGGAGATATAAGACAGACACAAAACACGGTTGTGCCAATTGTTAAGAAGATCTTAACTATTGGGCTGTTGGAGAAGTCATGACATTTTTTATACTTTTTTCAAGGTAACTTATTTGTATAAAAACAAAGATCAAGTTATATTACTTATTACTCTCCATTACTTTTGCCATCTTAAAGGAGCTTCAGAATTCCTCATTCATAGAACGACTTGTCATTATAGGTGGGAAAAAACTGAACAAAGTGCTTGTTTACAGCCTCATCTGAATTGCATGTTACACCACACAAGGAGCTTTGGAAAGATTGAAAAAAGTGAACTTGTGGTGGTACAAGGTCAGGCAGATCTGGTGGGTGTGGCAACACATCCCACTCAAATTCCAGTCATTTTGATAGGCGATCGATTATGTGTGTTCTAGTGTTGTCACAATGGAACAACTCGTTGACAACTAATGGTATCTGGACGATTCTGGGTGACGGATTCATTGGAACTCTCCCATTGTCAATAATACTCTTCTGGGAGACATAATTATTGAGATGAAACTTAGAGGGCTTTAATGAGCTAGAGAATGCAAGTTTGGACAAAAAAAGTGTAGCTCATAATAAAAACAGAACTTAGCAATGAGTTTGCCAAATTCCAAAACTAGCATTTAATAACAAAGGCATTGTATGCATTTAAAATATAAATAACAATTACTCTTATGTGTTTAGGTCATTATTTACTTACACCCATTATATTAGTTGGGTTTCTTTTAAAAGAAAGAATTTACAGGAGTTCACAGAAAGGATCTATCTGGAAGGCTTACAAATCTGAGAATAGAGACAGTCCAAGATGGCGGCCTGCACTTGCAAGAGCTGGAGCCTCCAATGGCGGCTCAGCCGTGAAACAGAACTCCCGTCTGGGACAGCTGCTGAGAGTCTTCTGCGAATCTCAGTTGTTCAAAGAAAAACGGCCAACTGGAGACTGAGGATTTTTGACTGAAGATGAGCTATGGGCAGACAGGAGCAAGTCAAGACTGGAGCGAATCTGCGATAAAGATCTGTGGCGAGTAGCAAGCCAGCATCTGTAGACAATGGCAAAGGAGAGAGCTTTCCCAGAAGAAGAAGCTGCAACAATCTTTCTTCTTCCCTCTTTTTATACAGTTCCAGTTCCTACTTGGGTCTCCCACCCCACAACGGAGAAGATGCTCTTCCCTCATTTGCTGGTCTACAAATCACTCACACTCTAATCCAGGCTGGTTCTCAATTCCCAATCTAAGTGTGGTTCCCAAACACTAATCCAGGCATGGTTCCTGATTGCCTCAAATTGATATAATTTCTTCACTTGTCAAACCCATTAAGACTGTAGAACAATTCTCATTATTAACTAATGATATGCTTCTCTAAAAGGAATGTATCTCTTACATTGTTAGAGGTTGACCCTGAAAACTCCGAACCTCTGCTCTTCACAGGGTTAGAAATATTTACTTGAAAGGATATATTCAACAACAAAATTTATTATTTATGATAACGCCTTAGTTTAAAACAAAAATAAATGAAAGACAAAAGTTTATCATAAGAAAGTACAATCACATGTCTTTTGTTCAGTTGGAATATTGTTACATACATTGAGACTATTACAGTATCTGAGATATGAGGATAATACTGGGTTGAAAATAAGTAGGTGGATTCAATCAAAAAGGAATTCTCTTACATACACAATATTTAGTCATTTTACTTAACCTGTTTCTCCTGGTTCTCGTTTTTATTATAATAGGAGGGAAACGCCACTGAATTATTTGGCTACGGTGTCGATTAGAATAACTAATGTGCAAGTAACTTAGAAAATGGTGTTGTCCATAATGACTTTACTTTTCCTCATTTTATTGATATGTATTAGTGCAAAACCTAAGGTTTACAATGAAATTGAGGATTTTGTGCACATACGTATCTTGTGACTCTTTAATAACACGTTCATCATTGTTCATGTTGTGGTTATAAGTTCTAAAATACTGTGCACTGTCACTTAAGGTGAAAATTGCTGATGACGAACACCTTATCACTCTTGGAGTAATAAGACCATCGGTTTCCGGATTTACACACAGACAAGAGTCTAGGCAGTTAACTGGAATGAGAAATGACCGCATCTACTGTACCTTGTAGTACATAAGAATCAACTTTTCATTTTAAGTTAAAAGGAAAAACAAAGTAAAACAAGGGGGTAGGGGAGGGGAGGGGAGAGGGAGGGTAGGGTAGGGGGAGGGACAAAAGGAGAGCAGGAAAACCCTTGTCATTTTGACAAGATCCGTATCTGCATAAAATGCTCAACTCTATTGTATACCTTAAATTTTGCACGTATACATATCAATAAAATGGGGAAAAAAAAGAATGAACTTTTCCTGGGGTCCATGGACAATTTAAAACTACTGGTTTTAAGTTTCAGCTGTGAAGTTTGTATAATGTCCTTAAGCAATAAAAATTCACTTTCATCTTTTGAAAGAAAAGAGATCTCTAAGAAAAATACCTAGCATTATGATTTTCATAACTAAATTCACTAATAAATATAATTTAACTGAAATTTTTAAAATAATAAAAAAACATTGTTCAGCTCATTTTTAAAAAATCAGATTAAACCAAGTTTTGTATTGCATAAATAAATTTAATGTTGAATTTTTTCACAAAATTATTGTAATTACTCAAGTTATTCTCCCAACCCCTCTTTACCCACACACATGCACTAATTCATGATGCCTGGATTGCAGTGTGGTCTTGTAGTCATTTCATTTTTTAAATTAATTGATTTTGCTTAAAATTTGTTACTTTTATTGAAATTTCAAAATAATAGAAAAAAATTTTAAATTTCAAGCAGCTTGAATGCTACTTTTTTAAAGTATGGAAAATTTGACATATGAATTCAGGCTGTGGATCACTAAAGTTCAATTTTCTATGAGAGAGAGAGAGAGACAGAGAGAGAGAGATAAAGAGAGAGAGAGTTCGCCAGACATCTTTGGGTACACATGTAATCCACAGCTCCTACATAGTGGATAGTTGCAAAAATGGCTTCTATTTTGATAATTTTCCACATAGGTTCATTTCCTCCTTAGTTTGGCTTGGTTATGTGACTCATTTTGTGAAAAGGACAGTAGAAAATGTAGCAAAAATAGTCCTATAAAATGCTGAACGTTAAAAAAATGCTTTTCTGTACTCTGAGCTGTTTCTAAGCTCTCCTGCGGGCCAATGAAGGTATGTGGCTAATTCACTCTCATTATCCTGTTTAATAGCTGATTGGACTCCAGGAGCAGAGCCATATAGCTAACCAGCTGTACTGGATGTGTGACCCCAGCCAATGAGCTACGTAAATGAGACAAACCAAATTATTAATCAACCAAATCATCATATAAGTAAGTGGCCATGTATTTAAGTTTTGAGATATTTTGGGTTATACCAATATCAAAATATATGTTGGTATAACTATCAATATAAAAATGTACATTGATAGTTTCACTTTACTTGTAGAGCCTCCCAGTCCTCCAGAGATGCCAATCACTACAACTTAATTATCATCAGTGAACATGTAGCACCATCAAATAAGAATAATTTATAAAATCTAATGAAAGGATTCTATATGCGCATATAAGTACAGACAAGACCCAAGGAAAACAACAATTTATACGAGTCTTAGAATTTGCAATAATAGTGTCATTTTATCACTTGTAAGCCAGAAAATACACAGTTTTTCTTGAAATGCCATGACAGAGAAGGAAGGAAAGTAATTGGAAATCTACAGGTATCTTCTCCCGATATCACTGTCCCCTGTACTGCAACTGCTGAAGGTAATGGCTAGTGGGTCCTAGAAGTGTACTCATTAGAATATCTCATCCTGCATTACACTTAAGATTTGTAATTCAAAATATGGAAATATTCAAAATGCAAGTGCCTATTGATATCTGCCTAAAGGCAAGGGTATTTCTACTAATTTTGAAATTCATCAAAACAGCATTCTAATCAGAACCAAAGAATAGATAAATATGTGATAAAGGGAATTTAGAAAAATATTGGTTCGACAGTGAGTGATGCTTATGTAGGTTTTTGCACACAGTTTTTTTTAACTTTTTCGTGTTTGAAATTTTTAATAATAAAATGTTAGGAAAATATAAAAAGATAAAGCCTTGTCATTATGAATCAGGTAACTTTTCCAATATGGAAAATAAAAATTTTAATATCTTAAGTATTCTAATATCAGAGAAAGAAGTATGAAAGCAAAAATAATTACCAAAACAAATAGGGACACCATGTAACGATAGACTCTTAGAACATTGCAGTTTTAGTATGTGGATATAACAATAGCTTCGGATATATTAGGTAATATCGTTAGGCATCAATGGAGAGACAGCCATCAATGGAAAGTAAAAGGTTTTAATACATATCCTTCAATAAAAAATTAAGAAGTGCATAGAAAACTTAAACCACATTCCAACCAAATCACCTGACCCTTTTTAAGCTTCTAGGTCTATGTACATACTCTTAACACACATGGATTAAAAAGAAACAAAGCTTATGGAACAAAAGAATACACATTAATTTCAAAATAATATAAATTATATATATATATATATATATATATATATATACACATATATAGTGATAGTGATATATTGTAACATTTGTAACATAACAAAATATGCTTTAAAATAATAATTTTTTGAGACAGGGTCTTGCTTTGTAGCCCAGGCTGGTCCTAAAATCATTATGTAGGCCAGGCTGGCCTTGGTCTCATGACAATTCTCCTGCCTCAGGCTCCTAGTTGCTGGGACAGACATATGCCAAATTGCCTGGCTTTATGTAGTGCTGAGGAATGGAACATAGGCCTTGCACTTGAAAAACAACAATATTAAATGCATATATTTAATGGACAAATTATGGAGAACAATGGAGCAAATGATTACTTCCGAAAGATTACTTCTGAAAGTTATTAACTTCTTGTGCAATACACACAGGGGTATTATATAATGCAAAAGTAACAAAATATTGAGTCATGGGTAGTAGTATGTTAGTATAAGATTCTTACATTCTCTCAGAAATATCATCTTATTTAAATTTTGACTATGATAATTTAAAGATGTACACATCAGCCCTAGGTAGCTAGCTGGATGTGAGAGCAGACTTCTTTGTGGAAAATCTCAGCACTCTGGAAGCCTGAGTCAGCCTGAGGAAAGAGGGTCGAAAATTTACCGGGGCATTTTAAATATATACGCATATGTGCAATACAATGGTTACGTTGAGCTTGAGCATTTTGTACACACACACACACACACACACACACACACACACACACACACACATATATATATATATATATATATATATATATATATATATATATATATATATCATGTCAACAATGTCAACATTGTAATTCTTCCCCTCTCCCTTTTGGCTTTCTCGTTCCCACCATCATTGCCTCTGATTCCCATTATCACACTCATTTAGTTCTATAAGATGAAGGGCAATTTATTAAGAGTAATTTAGCAGGAAAATTTTAATACAGTTCAATGCAAAGGCCCTGGACCAGTCCCCAGTACTGGAAAACATTGAATAACTGAATAAAGATAAATAATTGTTGTGACTTGATGCCTCACATCCACAATTTAAGGAGAAAATTTTATCTCACAGCTCCAGAAGGTTTCTATCTACGCATGGATAGGAGGCTGGAAAGTGGTGCAATCGCATAGAAGCGCTGTAGTCAGAGCCAGAGTTGGGGTAAGAGGTGGAACTGGTACACCGAGCTCCTCACAGCATGGCAGAATAGAGACAAGTCCGGGAAGAAGGACGGAACCAGCACACACCCCTCCACGTCATGGCCCCAGCACCACCCCTCCCAGCCAAGTCCCACCTCTCAATAGTTTGTAATGTCCACAGGTACATGAGGCTTTTAGGGACAACCCAGAACAAAGCCAAGTATTTAAATCTCACACATACTATTTTGCAATAGTGAAATGAAATACAAAAGCACATACTAAGTTGTGCCATTTACGTGAAGTTAAAATTAAGGGGAAAATCACATATATTAGCGCTGAAAATGGTGATTTCCTATGGGGACTTCTTGCCTGAGAGGCGAAAGCAAGGATCTTCGCTGATGCTAATAATGCTTAATTTCTCAACGGAGGGGATGATTAAGGAGTCAGATGTACAGCAATGATTTCTCTACGCACTTGAAACTTCAGTAAATTTTAATTTTAAAAATGTGACACTGTGACACGTGAAAAATGTTTATGAAGGGCGGGATATATGGAACAGTGGTGGAGCGCTTGCTGAGCACGTGTGAGGCTCTGGGTCCTCAGTTTGACCCTGAGCATAACAAAAATAGAGCCCAAACCAACCAAATGAACAAAAATTTATAAATACAAATGTGTGCATTTGATTGTGTGTGCATGTGTGTGTGCAAACCTACTTAAGAGTTACAACTTAACCATCATTTGATTGGTCGTGAGATGTCTGGGCATCCACATACTTTAATTTTGTCTTTCTTCTTGTCAATGACTAAGTAAGGACAATAAATTCGTAAAGACTTTTTTTTTAATCCAAATGCTGCATATTACCATATAAAAGTTTATCAGGGCATAATTGAAAAGGTCAAACTACTGATCTTATATGTAGACTGGAAATAAATGGAACGATTACAGTAGATAGCTATTTATGTCAGTTAAAATTTGAAGCAGAGGAAAAACAAAATGTCAGAGATGACTCTTACTTTTTATATCCATTTTTATGTAATTGAAATCCTTGTCACATTTCTTTTGCAAGATTAAAAAAATGTGTTTGCAGACAGCTTGGTAATGTTTCTGGCTAGGAAATTTAAAGTCACATATGTTAGGCAATATGTACAAAATGATGCTTCTGTTTTTCAAACAGATATTACACAAATGCCAGGAACAGAAGACATATTTTCTTTATGACTTTCTGTGATTTTAATTTGTGTGATTCTTATATTTAGAATATTTCTTTCATATTTCTTTCAAAACCGGTCCTCATGGAAGCACTGGGAATTCAGTTCTGTGGAGAGTGAGTAAGAAAGGGGTTTTTGTTGTGTAAAGTATTGCAACCATAGTGTGACACCTCACTACTGAGTTAGAGTATGATGTCAAAAAATCCTTTTGAAGGCTTAAATATGAAATATGTGCAGTTCAGCACTAACTTTCACAAAAATCTTGTACATTTTTAAGCATCTTAAATGTTCCTTACTTTTGTTTCATATGTCAAGAGGATTACTCAATTTTCTTCTTTGTTGACTCTCAATATGCCCAAAAAGAATCTCTCCTAGGTCCCTCTTTTTCCTCATCATTAGTTGTTAGTATTTTATGAATTCAAAATATATACTGAAGGACACTCCACAAATTGCCATAAGCATCTTATCTCCTTAGCCTTTTAAAAACTTGCATTTTTCAACTTCATGTATGCACACATGTGCCAAATGTAGTATATAAAGACACAAAATAATTATATTTATATTAATATTTGTTTGTATGTAATATATAGATGTAACATATAGATAGTATAGAATACATTAACTTCACAGAAATAGAAAAATTAATCTGAATTTCAGAATTAGGCAAAATTTATCTTCTCATGTTTCAAAACAAATTTTTAAAAATTATTTCAGGAGAGATTATATTTCCACATGTGTATATATTCATGTAAATATTCTTTATTAAATATATATATATATATATATATATATATATATATATATATAATGAAAAAATAAATAACTAAACTCTTCGGTTTAGTAATTAGACACTTCATTTCTTTTCCTCTATTTTTTCCTCCAAAATTAGCTGTGAATAATAATTGTCATCTTTTCAGTGAATGTATCTATAAACACTACAAATTTTCTAACTACTTTGATTTTCTAATGTCTGCTGGTTGTTTCCAGGCCCCAGAACAATTTCATAGTTTTTCTTTTTTTCACCTTCAAACACCTCTGCCTCTTTGGTCTAGACTTATTACATGTTCGTTTTTAATAGCAGGAAAGGTGAATAGTCAGCCTTACTATCTTTCTTTTGTTTATTTTTAATCTGTCCTGTCTTTTGTCTGAGCACATCTGAATGACATCTTTGATAGTCAAGTTCCTCACCCAGCCTTGATACCTAAGTCATTGACCATCCTTGACCAAGAATCCTACCTACTAAGTCACTTTAGTAAGAATCAACAGGATTCTACTAAATTGTTAAAATTGCCAAGCTGGGCTCAAACTTGAAATCTTGCCATCTCAGTTTGCTGGAGTGCTGGGATTACAGACCACCACTCCTGGTATGTCTTACCATTTTAGTAAGATTCCAGGGCAAAATTACTATTTTGCCGAGTTAAGCAACTGAAGTACTAGGGGAAAAAATAGAGGATTCTTTCCCTTGAAGTGTGTGTGTGTGTGTGTGTGTGTGTGTGTGTGTGTGTGTGTGTGTGTGTGTGTGTGTTTATACTTACATACATTAACTATATTATACTAAATAGTTTATATGTAGGCCAGCCCAATTCCTCTTCACTCAATGTGACTGATGTAAACCAAAACATAGGACACCGGCTCTTACTGAGAACTAACAGGAAGAACACATGTTTTCAATACTTAGGCGGACCCAGCATGGCTCAATGTATTCGACTGTGGAGAGAAATGTGTGATTTGGAAGGATAGGAGGCTGAATCAAGTTGGTAGAACTCTGCAAGCCACTTATGGAATTTTAAAAAAAATCTTTGTCCCAATTTACTACGAATCATTTGAGCAGTGTAAACTTTATAGTAAGGGAACGAGAACCTAAGACAGTGTGTGCAGAAACAGTGGTAGTTGAAGTGAAAAACCACTGGCACGTTCGCTGCTCAACTTCTCCAGTGCTGAGCACAGTACCCAATAGGCACAACTTAGCAGAGAGATTTAATTCGTGTCATAGTCCCAGAGGTTCTGTCCCTGCTCGGCTGACTCCATTGCAGTGACATCACAGTGGAAGCGCTGGCAGATCTAGGTGGCATAGCTCATGGTGGCCAACAGCAGAGGAGTGCCAGAAAGGAATGGGCCAGGGAGAAGACGTAAGCCCCACACACATTCATCACGTGCTCAGACGCACCCAGAAACATGCTTTACTGGTCCCTTTGGGGTCCCCAACACAACCAACTTGACACAATTAACCTTAATGGTCACAATGCATTTGAGATACATTTAGTCTGATGGACAGGGATAGATCATGTCATTGAATATAGAAAAGGTGAGATATAGACACATCGGTGTGAGTCCTGCCATTCTGTATGGCCAATGGGACATCAACAGTGGTTTATGAGGGAACCACGTGTTTGGGAAGCAAGGTGGATTCCACTTCAGCCAACGTGGCATACTTATATGTGAGAAAAGTTCAGAGATATTTAAGAGAAAATTTGATTCTGTATCTCAGAAATTAAAAGAGCAATAGCAGTGTGCACATATCGGAGGAGGACAGTCTTTGAATCCTCGGCATTGCATGACCTACGAAAGATAAAGACACTTGGCCGAAGAGACAAATTTCTGAGAAATTCCAACATTGGAAGATCAGAAAGGGAACAGAGAAAATTGGAGATGTAAAATGAAAACATAAAATTGTAAAATGAAATCACAGTTTGCAAGAGATGAGATACTTATATGGAGGGAGTAGTTAGTAGAGAAAGAAAGTCACCAAAGGTAGATTTGTTCAAAGCCTGTTCTCAGATATGATAGAATCAACAGAAAACTATCATTTAACATTCGACATCTGGTATGAGAAGACAACAATATTTTAAAATATCAGTGCATTGTGTTCTCTTTTATAACAAGCAAAAAGGAAGATACTTGTGAAACTATAAATGTCTTTTTCCAATGTTTCTATTAAAGAAGTGAAAATGTTATATTTAGCCCATTTTACAATCCAGTTTTTTGTTGATATTTGCCGGTTGTCTTAATATTGATTTGCAGAAGTTCTTTATTTTCTATAAAAATTAACACAGTAGATATATGATTTGCAATATTTTGTCTCATTGCATGATTTTCTTTTATCTTGTTGAGTCTCATCTCCATTTTGCAGAAGCTTTTGGATTTGAGGTAGTCCCATGTGTTTCTTTTTTGCCTTGTTCCCTTTACTTTCAAAGTTCTAACCATAGAGACATTGCAAGTTCAGTGTCCTAAAGTTTACTTCCTACCGTTTCTTCTAAAGATTTTATGATTCCACTCCTATATTTTATGTCTTTCAATCCTTTCAAGTTACATAAGTTATAAAATATAAAATATGGAATTTCTGTGTATGGATATCGAGTTTTCCCAACACAAGATGATCAAGAGAGTATTCTCTACTCCTTGTGAAGTCTAGATCCAAGGTCAAGTTCACCATATTTATGGTACTACTTTTAAATTTCTTATTTGCTCCAATTACTTTTATATCTTTTTAAGTCATACTGTTTTAACTGATATCTCTGTTACCACATTTGTAATCAAGGAAACATGATACCTCCAGCTTTTTTTATTTTTTATTGAAGTTTTATTTTACCACGGTCCTTTTGAGTTCTACTTGAATTTTAAAATTCGTTTGATATTTCTGTAAACAAAATGGTGCAATTGGGATTTTGATTGATTGCACAATTTGTATAGTGTGGAAATTTAGAAAAAAAAGTATTTAACTACAAGAACAGGATGTCTTTTCACTTGTTTCTTTTTTGAATTTCTTTTATCAAAGCTTTATAGAACAAAGGCAAAGAAAAATAAACACTGCCCACATGCCCTTATGCTACTAAGTAGTAGAATAAACATTTAAATCCACTCGCTGAAGTAAAATGGGCACAATTTTAAACATAATTGATCAATTTGATTCTTGTGTCTGGCTCAATTCTTTGTGCTTTTGATATATTTGAGTAAGTCAACCAAAATTTCCTGCCCTTTGGAAGTTGTCTGTTCTGTCTTAACTGCTGAGGTCACTATTTTAAAATAATATGTGGTAGTCTTGTTAAATATTAGCACCTAGAAAAAGTTGTAATAAGATATTTTGATACCAAATTCAATAACATATAATGTTTTAATAGACATATATTGTTACAATGTATAACAGAGCATAAAAATGCAAAAAAATCCTATTCCTTGCCCTTTTTGCAGTGCTAGATTGCAAAGAACTTTTCGGGGAAATCCCATTTTAAACCCACATTTCCGGGTTCTCCTTCTGACTAAGAGAAGCTTTGCCCTATCTTTCTTTCCCCTTCTGTAAGTTTCTCAATAAAGCCTTTTCTTCACAACCTAAAGAAAAAGAAGAAGAAAAATTCCATTTCATATCAGCATTTTGGCCTTCACCTCTATGCCCTAAGGCATTAGCATCTGCTCTCTTATAGTGAAGAGAATCATAAATCCAATATCAAAATTATTACTCTGAGGGCTATAATTTAAGTTTATTGTAGTTGCATTTTATTAAGAAAAGAAACCTCAAGTTTTATTATATTTAATGACACTCAGATGCAGTAATATATTAGACTTCAGCTAACAGGAAAACCTTATTATATGGGGAAGGTCAAGGTCATTATTCTGTGATATAAAGAGAATTCAGCTGCAGTTTCTATGTCTTGAGATAAATAAGCATCTTCCTGACTTGCATTAACAATGAAGGAAATAAAAAATGAAACTTCAAAATTAAAATGTCTTTTGAAACTTAGGTCTTAACTACCTTGGCTTAATATATCTACATGGGAGAATTGAACTTGAAAGTACCATTGAAGAGAAGTATTTTTTTTCTAGTTTGCTATGTGCTCCCTTTCTTCAAAATATGCTAAAAACCCATGCTTTGAGAACACACATTAGCAATATTTGCTTAAGTATTATTTTTGAGAGCTTGAATTTCTTGTATTTTTCACTATTGTTAAATGAAGTTGGAAATTTCTTTGAATAACCTACAGAACTTTATAAATGAAAATAATAGAAAAGCAGTTGAAAAAGTAACTATTAAATTGATATTTTTGTCCATTCTTTCTAAGTAAGAGTCACAAATATAACTTAACAGATATATATATATATATATATATATATATATATATATTATATATATATAAACAAACTTGTAATGTGGATACAATTTTCTAATAGTCAAGGAAAAGAAGCAATAAATACAATGTTCTGGAAGACCACTCACTGGTTATTGTGGTCAAAAGGAATTATAGTCATCGTTTTATGAAGTAAAATTACTTTGCTTTCCTTTATATTAATTTCATAATGCCTTAATATTAAAAGGCTACTAACTGTTTTATAGCATATTCCAATAAAATAGCAGTTCATGTTGACTTAAGAACTGATTTTTCTTATAGTTATGACTCAGAACTTCAGAAGGCTGAGTAAGAAACACTGGAAGATGAATTAAGCATAGTAAATTTATCTCAAAAAAGGAGAAGCTGAAGACGTACCTCAGTTCAAAGACCCTGAGTTCAATCGCCAATACTTCAAAAGGAAAAAGTAAAAAAGAAAACAATGGCTGTTAAAGAAAAAAAAACTTTGCTTCATCCCTGTCTTTTGACATTAATGCATCTAAACAAAAATAAAAAGAAACAAATACTAGTTACTTAAAAGATAAATCCCAGTAATACTTAAACTCTCTCTGTATCAAGTAGAAATACTTTCCAAGCTTTCAACATTTTTCAGAAAGTTACAAACACTTAATTAGTTCAACCAACTATTAAGAGTTGGGACACAATTCAAGTATTGAAACTACCGGCTTAATATTTTGTCCTTTAAGCCATACATAGAGCTCAGTAAGTGATGAGTGCCAGTAAACTCTGTGGAGGACTATGAATGTCAAACAGCAACCACTTCTAAGTTTTGGGATGGCCCCTCTGAAGCATAATTAAAATTCAAGTGCCATAGCGTAATGCAAAACACACATCCAACAATACCCTTGTCTCTCCAAATACGCAAGTTGCTTCCTAATTCAGCAATAATTTTTTTCAATTAAGTCCAACGTTTCTACTTTTATACCTCCTTTGAGTTCTCCCTATCATCTTAGAAAATGTTTCAGTCTGTGCTTTTTCCAGAATGACTTAGCATATCCACTTGGTTCTTCTTCCTATGAATTCGTGCCAGACCCTGCATTAATTGCATCTTGGCTTCTGTATTTTTAATGATTCGGTTTTTTTTAGATAATATGCCCATTAGCTTGCTAATACAAATTTGCCTATACAAATTGGCACATAGGAGGTTAGCTCAGAAAGAATTCTGTCTCCATGCTTGAAAGATAGTTTCAAGATTTATTAAATTGAGTAAGCGATCATGACAAAGTGGAGATAGTGACATTCACAAGGCAATTTCCTGACATTCACCAGTAACCACAGATACTTGAAATGAGTGTGAACAAAAAACTCAAACACAGGAAGTCCACTTGAAAGAGAAATTGCATGTGGTCAATTCACTCTCAAGGGCATTTAGAGTGAGAAACAGGGTCTTCTCTTGAGCCTTGAATTGTTTGCAGCTCAGACCAGGGAACTACGTTATCTTGGAAAAAATATCTGAAAGGAAAGAAGTTGAGTGAATGAGTACTGGGCTGCTGGGCTGGAACACTGGGCTGCTGTCTTTAGCAAGAGCCAAGCATTCTGCACCAGGGCCCATGTGTCCTAGCTATTTTTCTCACTGGAAGATGGCGCCCATTAGGCCATATATTTGCAGGCAAGAGCACTTTGAATTAGGACACTAAGGAACATATGGGCTGGACAATTAAACAGAGACTGATAATTGAGTTCAGGACCAGCTCTGGATCAGAAAAATATAAAACACCATCAAGATTACAGAGAAGCAAATAGTGGAGGTGACTGATATGATCCGGAAATGGGGAGGAGACAATGGGACAAAGATGGACAGGGCATGCTTTGACCACTTTCCCAATACTACCAAGCTCTGTAATTAGATGCCTCACAGGGTATGTGAAATGAAGAATTCATTGGACTCAGTTTCTATCTTTGTCTTTTCAATCAGATTTTGAAATGAAGAGTGGAGATAGGAAGGGGATCTGGGCAAGAAAGAGGAGGTTGTAGGGTCAGAAAGGAAAAGGAAACCTAAATACGGCTGGATGCACTGTGTTAACGTGGGACCAGTGGTGCAGATCTGTATTCTCAGTATTCTGAAAGGCTGAGGCAAGTAAACTGCAAATTTGAGCTGAGCCAGGGCAACATAAAACAAATTAATAAGAACCCCGTGTCAAAAAAAGAAAAAAAGAAAAGAAAAAAGAAAACAAAACAAAAGGAGAGGAAAGGAAAGGAAAGAAAAACTAACCTGGAAATGTAGCACAGTGTGAAGGCCCAGGGCTCAATTTCCAGCACAACAAAATAAAAATGAAAATGAAACACAGAAAAATAAAGAAAGAAAAGGAAAAATGTAATATATGTGCACAAATTGTTCAAGTTGAATGCAATTATTATGCAGTGCAAACACATAAGCAAACAACATAAATTTTGGGACAGACAAAAATCAAACAACAGATGGAGTTGGATGCATAAATATATTAGAAAAATAAAACAGACAAAAGAGAATAAATAAAATCAAAGACAATTTCTATTAAGGAAACCAATGAAATTGATCAAGAAGAAAAGCAGTCTGAAATCACTAATGTAGAAAGTGAGTTAAAATCATAGCAGACTGTAATATAAAAAGAGACCATAGGTTTAGGAGCCAGTGATAGAATGTCTGTTTAGCATGTAAAATACTCTGGGTTAATTGCAGTACCAAAAAGGAGAACTGAAGTTCCCATGTATTCTCAACATTCATTTGTCAAATTTACATTTGTTTAGCACTCTGTAAATTGTCTCTCTACTCTTCCGCTGCATTTGCAGACGCTTCTGAGTACAATCCTTTATGTCTTGGGAATATTCCCATTTTTCTTTTTGTTTTTCCTCCTTTTCCTTTGCTGCCTTATCAGTAGATCATTCCCTGTGTCATTATCATGAAGTCTTCTACTCTTAAAGATTCACACTTTATATTTAAGTCTTTGATTGATTTCAAGTTTATTTTTGTACTGGTTGAGAGAGAAGAGTCAATTTTCTATCTTCTGCATGTGGTTAACTTGCGTTTCTGGCATCATTTATTCAAGAAACTATCTTTTCTTCAATATGTTCCTGACATCCTTATTGAGAAATTACTTGGTTGTCAACAAATGGGATCAATTCTGCGCATTGCCTTCTGTACCATTGATCTCTGTTTTAATGGCCATATCAAGCTATTTTTGTTATTGTAGCTTTGCAGTATATTTAAGTCTATGATATCCCTAGCTTTTTTTTCTCAAAATGTATTTGGTTCTTCAAGGTCTTTTTGTGTTTCTTTGTGAATATTAGTATATATTCTAGTTCTGTGAAGAATATTATTGAAACTTTGTATTATTTTGGATTCTACAAAAGGCAGAACTGACAGAAATAATAGGGGGGTGGAAAGGGATCTATTTGGAAGGCTTACAGGTCTGAGGACAGAGATAGTCCAAGATAGAGACCTGCACAAGAGCTGGAGGATCTGATGGCTGCTCAGCCTTGAGGTAGAACAGCTGTCCAGAACTGCAGGACGGCTGGTGAGACTGCTGTGGATCTCAGTTGTTAAACAAACAGAGGTGAAGATCAGAAACTGAAGATTGGGGATGAGTAAACAGGCACAAGTTGAGACTGGAGCGAATCTGTGATGATGATCTGCCGTATGTAGCAAGTTGGCATCTGTAGACAATTGCAAAGGCAAGAGATTTCCCAGAAGAAGCTGTAACGATATTTATTCCTCTTCTTTTTATACAGTTGGAGCTCCCGGTTGGGTCTCCCACATCCTGGTGTTCTTCCCTCATTCGCTGGCCACCAAATCATTGACAAGCATCTATAAACTCTAGCGCAGGAGTGGTTCCTAATTTCCTCAAGTGCATAATCTCTTTGAAGTGCACTGCTTAGAAGCTGCACAACTTGTTTGTGTGTGTGAACATTTTGACGATATTGATTCTCCTCGTTCATGAACACAGAAAGCCTTTCCATTTTATTTTGTGTCTCTTCAATTTCTCTCAGAACTTTTTGTAATTTTCATTGAAGAGATATTTTTGCTTTGATTCAATAATCTCCTAGACGTTTGCTGTTGTTCTTACTATGTTGTGTAATAGTAGCTACTTTGAATAGGATTTATTTCAGAATTAATGTCTGGAATATACAAGAAACTTTAAAAATCTTAGTAACTAAAACCTGTATAATCCAATTAAAATGGCAAAAATATTTAAAAAACACTGACCTCAAAGAAATAAAATCAAGTTGCCAACTTATTTACAAGAAATGTTCAACATCATTAGCTATAAGGAAAATAATGCCAATATCTATCTACCTCACCTCAGTGTTTATTATTAAAAAAAAACTTAAAAAATAACTGCCAAGAATTGTTAGAAACAAGAACTCTCATACACTGTTCTTAGGAATGTAAACTAGTATAGCCACTACAGGGAACAATATGGGTATTCCTCAAGAAACTAAAAGTATAACTACCATAAGATTCAGTTCTTCTTCTTGTGGGGAGATAGTCAAAGGAAGCTCAATCAGTGCATCATGGAGGCATATTTATGTTCCTATTTATTGCTGCCTTATTCACAATATCTAAGGTGTGGAATCAACTTAGAAGTCCGTGAACAGATGAATGCATAAAGAAAACATATGTACACAGTATAATATTATTCTGACATAAAAAGGAGGGATATCCTATCATTTAGAGCACATTAAATGAAACTGATTATGTTGAATAAAATAAGAAAGATTCAGAAGACCAAATTCTGATATTTTCTCTCATATTAGTTGTTTTTAGAGACTGATTTGAGTATGTAATGGTGATTACTAGAGCCTATGAAGGATTAGAGTAGCTGTTTTCCAAACCTAGCTAGAAATAGGAATTTCTAGTGTCTTGAAGAATAGTCCAGGAGCTATAGTTTATATATACTAACTCATTATGTGTTTTAAAAATAAACAAAAGGCAGAAATTTAAAATCTCCAAAGTGCTAATCACGAGATGTAGTTGCTAATTACCTTATTTGACCAACATATATTTTAGGCATTGCAATATCACTCTGTACCTTGTAAATGTGTTCAATGTGATGTGCTATTCGATGTGTGAAAAGAAGAAAAAATAAGAAAAAACCATGAGAAAGTTCATCAGCTAAAATATAATTAACACATTCTTTGAAAGACACTTGTAACCAAATGTCACTGGCCTTACAATAGCTTTGTAGTTAAGATACTTCTCACAAGGAATTCTTTTAAGTACAAATGACTTTAATGAGAAACTATATAATACGCTATTATTGAAATAATCAGAAAAATTTAAGTAAAATAGAATGTTTCTCAACTCATCTATGAGAGCAGCATTTCCCAGAGACTAAAATTAGACAAAACATAATAAGAAAAGAATATGTCAATAATTCTCATAAGCATTAAAAAACAATCTTTATGATGCTTGTAACACTGCAGCACATTTAGGACAGTCAGTACATCAAATATCAGGAAAGAGGAGCAACAATTCATGACTAAACTGTTCTTAAGCCAACAGTGCAAGGATGATTTAACTGAAAAGATACATTTAAACATAAGAAAAGACTAAGAAAGTAAAATCATATAATGCCTCTATACATTTTGAAGATACTGTTTCATAAATCTAATGTTTATTCTTGGTAAAAACTCTTGAAGATTAAAATCAACACTTTTGACTCAATGACACCATTCAACAAAAACCTACAGATAGTACATACTACAAAATACTGTATGCCTTCATAAAATTAGAAACGAAACAAAAATATGAATTCCCACCACAACTGCTTAATGTTATACTGTGGTTTTAATCAATGCAATAAGGAAATAATAAAAGACACAGTATATATTTAATGTGTCAGACTACATCTTTACTTAGTATTATCTCTTGAAAATATATACTTGAAAGAGAATATTATACTAAAATAAGTAATGTATATCTCCAAAAATAGTCCTGCTGGTTTCTATCACTTTAAATTCTATTGTTCTTCATACTTTCATACATTGCCAAATTAAATGGTGGCTTATTTTGTTTTGAATAATATGTATTATTTCAAGCTAAGTAACTGTTACTTAAAGCTAAGTAGCATTTTTTAAAAAAACAAGGGTTCATTTTAGAGCTCAGGGTAGTTGTAAACTCACTATGTAGTGTAGGCTGGCCTACAACTCACAACCATCCTCATGTCTCATTTTCCTAAGTGCTGGGTTCCAAGAGTCTGCTGCCTCATTCAGCCGTTATGGGATGCTAAAAGATCAAATCAAGGACCTCAGGCTTCCTAGGCAACTGCTCTAATCACTGAGCTATGTCCCCAGCCCCATCTATTTCTACTTTCCAATGTGTCATTTTTATTTTCCCACTTCATTTCATAATGGTTGTTGTTGCTGGCTTCTCAGTCTATGCCAAGATGCTCACAGTTTGAGTATATAGAATATAATATTCCTTTGTCTCTGACAGACCTCCTTTAAATTGAGAAATCTACTTTTAGACTTATTAGTGAGTCTTAAACATATTTTTTCTTTAGAAGCTTTCTTTTTGCACATATATTTTAATATATTATTTAATTTGATGCATCTATGAGTAGCCTCCTTTTATCTTTCATGCGTTAGGTTTTTGCTTTCTTGAATTTATACTTCCCTGTCAGTTATAAGTGGTACACTTTTGAGAAACAAATTTTCTGAAATTATGTTAATCTCATTCCCTTTTCCTTGACTGTAGTTATATTTGCACATCTCTCTGACCTCTGTATTATTCATGACCCATTGGTTATTTTCTATATTTTATATTGCCTGGATCTCTGCACTTTTAAATATTTTCTTTTGATCTTTCCTCCAGCACATTAATCTTGCACATTGCTAAGCTCTACTTTCCTATTTTATTCATTTCTAAACTTTATAGTTCTAGAGTTTTCATTTTGTGTATTCTACTTCTTTATGCTTATCAGACTTCTTTTTGGTTGTATGACCTCTTTAAAGTCTGTATATCATATACCTCAATATATTAGAATTACTTTGTATCTTCTTCAATTTTCTTTCATTCTTTTAATATTCATAGATTTATGTTTCTCATATGTATCTTGACTGTAACCTAATATTATAGACTTTAAAAAACAGATTTTGAAGCCTAATCTAGTGAAATTCTCTATTGGAAAAGATTAGCTTTGCATTCATAGAAAACTAGGGTCAATAACAATCTCGGATAACTTTAATCCACTCAGAACCTTCAGATTCTGCAAGAAGCAATTTATCCTCCATTTTTGTTTCTTGTAGCTTGCTTATGTAGGTCACATACCACAGGTAATACGAGAGGGTGGTTACCAAATGTTTTTGTAATTGAACCCTAATCTCCAAATTGTCTTCTTAGCTCCATGGAATTTTTTCACAGTGTGTTCAATTTCTCTATTTCAGAAGGGAGCATTGCTGTAGGACTTTCCCTTGGCTCTGTGCCTGAAATGACTTCAAAAAAGGTTTGCTTACTTGAGTTCCTTTCTTTTGGCTCTTGTTTCATAAATCTTCACTTTTTTTTTTTTTTTTTTTTTGCTGTGTTAGTGCTCTGATGCATCAATCAGGTTATTTTTAGACAGTTGAAACAGATTTTCTAATTTTCATAAGATTAATCTTGTGAGATACTTTGTCTCTCAATACCAGAAGAACAGTACACCTCTATAAGACTGATAAAAGAAATAAAAAATAATTCATTTGGAAACATGGTTAGCTGAAAATTTCTCATGACCCATTTCATGGATGTAGATACCGTTAGTTTGTGGGGTTCTTGAGTGTGATTGCCTAGTGATTGGCATGGAGCCAGTAGCATGTGGACCTCTACAGCATTTTGTTTAGCAAAGTGTTTGTATACACTGCAATAGACAGCTCGTATACAGTATTTAGCAGTTGTCAACTTCGTAGCCACTAAGTAATTTTTTTCTGTATGTATATAAATAGACAGTGAGATAGAGGCATAAAAACTGCATATACCCTGTATACTATATATATATATATATATATATATATATATATATATATATATATATATTCAATGGGATATTTCATTTATACATTTATGTATATATATACATTTTCTCATATACATAAAAATCTATGTGCTGATACAAACATCTGCTTGCTTTTTGACAACTTAATATTTCCATGACCTTGATTTTTCAAAAGTTAAATGATTCAAAAGTATATTTTTGTTAGAAAGTTCTATGAAATACAAACCAATTTAAATATCATGTATACCTATATAACCAAAATAAAAACATAAAGACAGAATACACAAATGTCCTCACTAAGAGCAATCTCGATGTCAAGAAATAGTTTGTTAGTGAAGAATTTAATACAGTTACATTAAGTTCATCAAGTCCTGTGTCTAATATGAAGACATCAAGCGAAGATATTTTCACTGATAGAAAGTTGCATGGTCAGTGAATATATAAGGAGAGAAAAATATTTCCTTATTTTCATAAATAGAAATAAGGCACTGGTTTCCCAAATGTAAAATACAAACAATGTAAATTCAGTAGCATTGGCAGAATACAGAAAGTATCCCACAGGTAAAACAAACAAATAACATCACAGACTAAAAACGCCAACCACACCGTGTTCAATAAACACTAAGAGAAGTCCAAGAGTGTAGAGACAACGTGGCTAAGAAGATAGATTCTCTAATCAGCCTTCCTCCTCTTCTTCTTCTTCTTTTTTTTTTCTTTTTTTACCCACCCTGAGATAAAGCTTCCCTCTGCAGTCCGGACTAGCCCCGAACTCACTATGTAGCCCAGGCTGGTCTCCAACACACAGCAATCCTCCTGCCTCATCTTTCTAAGGCTGGGTGGGATTACAGATGTGGACCACCATGCCTGGTTTATGTGGTACTGGAGAATTGAACTCAGCCTTGAACTTGCTGGGCAAGTGATGTAATCACTGAGGTATTTTGCCTCCAGCCCCCCTTTTTTTTATCACTTTGGAAGGTAGTGATTATCTGTTAAGAGTTTTAAATATAAAATATCTCCAAAAGTCTCTCATATTAAGAATGTATGGGATAGTGTGGGCATTATATTCATCAGGAGATTTACGCACTGATGACTGGAGGGGTGGGTTATGGAGGGATGTACCTAGGAAAGGTACAGCCTCCTTCCTCACTCCTTTCTGGCTGCGGGCTGTCTGCTGCCTACCGCAAGGTCACACAGGAGTTCCCTTCCATCTCCTTCCCTTATGCTGTTCACCTTTGTTTTATTTTTGACCCAAGATTTTCAAAATGTATTTCGCTGCATATGTTTATTGAAATATGTTTGTAACTTAATAATTGCATTTATCTTGTAAAATCAGCATATATACATCTTAACCGTTTGTACTTCCCTATCCTGAATTTCTCCTCTCCCCACTTTCTGAGATCTGTTTTCATCTACCAAAGTCGAGCTAATAAAAGGCTACAGCACTAGGGACACGACTGGAAAAGGTAATTCTTATCCGCAACTCCTCTTCTGCTTTTCGCGCTCTTTTTCTCGCTTCTCCAGTGGCGAACACCTGTCCTCCTCCACAGCTTTCCACAGCGTCAATTCTGTCTTGGTGCCAACCAATCATAGACAGATTTTCCTTTGAAAACCATCAATGAAGATAACTCTTTTCTCCTTTAACTTACAAATGTTGGATAATTTGTCCCTGTGACTAGAAAATGATTAATACACAAACAATGGTATAGTAACAGTACCATACTACTAGTAGTAATAATATTATTAACATAATAAACACATATTTTTCTATGGACAGATTTGTTTATTTGTTTTGACAGGATCTTCCTCTGTAGTCCTGGTTGAACTCTAATCTTCAGCTGGTCCTGCTCTCACTCTGCCATTTAAGCTGGCCTCAAACGCATGGAGATCTTCTGCCTCAGCCTTCCAAGTGTTGGTTTTACAGGCATTCATCACCTCACTTAAGCAAGATATTCTAAATACTTTCATATAGTAACTCATAATTTCTTGAAAATCCTGTGGTTTTGATGAATAGAGAAGAGCATACTTCTTTCACAAAATAAGTTTCCTTTTCAATAAACTATCTACATAGTTTAGGAACAATAATGATAATCTAATTTTGTACTACTCACTAACTATATTCACATTCTGACCTACACTGTAATATTCTTTGATTATCAAGAAGTGTTCACCAATGGTTAATAAATAGACAATGTTTGTTTAGAGACTGAGGCAGAAGGGTCACAAGTTTGAGCGTTGCCTCGGGAAATAGCAACTTAAACAGATCATATCTCAAAAATTAACGAGAGAGAGAGAGAGAGAGAGAGAGAGAGAGAGAGAGAGAGAGAGAGAGAGAGAAAGGAGGAAGGAAGGAAGGAAGGAAGGAAGGAAGGAAGGAAGGAAGGAAAGAAAGGCACTGCTCCACACAAAGGCCCTGGGTTAAAGCTCCAATACCACTAAAATACAAGCCAGGATTTTGTTCTTTTGTTCTCTAGATATCTATGGCACACGTCCACACCAACTGCCCTCATCATCATAATCCCTGTGAGGACCATAAGGCATTAGGACTGTGTGTGTCCTCTCTACTGACAATCTTGCTCTTTCTAATCCATTCTTCCCAATTCAGCCAGAATGAAATATTTAATAAGAAATGATGTCACTTTCTTGCTTAACATGAATCAATACTTTTTCAGTAAAACCTCATATTATATCTTATAAAAGATTTTTATTTTCATTTTTTAGCTACAATTCAGTCCAAATGCTCTACCTTGGAGTTGTTAATTCTATAATATTAGAGTTTTTCTAAGTTTTTAAAATAATCTGTCAGGTTCTTAATACTTGCATGAGGCATATATTGACTAAATGGCCTGAAATATGCTTTATGAACACACTTTTATCTATCCTCCCAGACCCATGATATGGCTAAATCCCAATTCTATATGAGTCTCACTCTAAATATATAATTCACAAAGCTTTTTATGACCTCATACCTTTTCATAGGAAAATAAATTGACTTTTTCATGGCATTTCTCAATTCAGTCAAGTTGGTAATCAAGACGAACCCTCACAGGTGAATGCTAAAACTTAAATGAAAGAAATCTCATGAGAATGAAGGACTATCCTCTAAGCTACTAGCAGAAATTGAAACTCAAGTTCAAATTAAAAGAGTATAAATTTTAATTAAAGAAGAAGTAGAAAACTATTCCAGGCAGAGGAACAGACTAAGTATATATTTGGCAGGAAGAGAATTACCCCAAAGGTGTGGGACTGAAAAATCATGGATAAAGGAGTAAGTGGAGCACAGAGTTTAGCAGCTTTGAGAAAGATTTTAAGAACATAAAAAGTTCATTGATATAAAACACAGAGGTGATATATTCAGATTTATATTTTGAAGCAATTTACTTCCATGTGTGTCGTGGACTCCAGAATAATCATTATTGTTTAGATCCTTCTTTTTCTCCATTCCAGTTCAGAAAAAGTAAATTTAATTACCAAATATTAAAATAGAATTATCAGATCCCCTGAAAGCCCCAGCGTTTCCTAGGTGGCTAGAAAAAGGCATGGAGAGTTATAATTAATCCTCATCTCTTAGGCTTCACATACTGTACCCTTGACACTCGACTTTTAAAAAAAAAATTTGAAGTTATTACTTCTTTGAGTATAGAGCTGAATCTTTATTGCTAGGCATACACATATTATGCCATACACAATATTATGATATTTGGAAAAGGAAAATCCTAATTCAATGTAATGGGAAGAAACATATTGAAAGGAATCTTTAATAAAAAAGGGCTTCAGAGGTCAGTATTTGTGTCAGAATTCAAAACAACTGTAATAACCAGAAGCTAGATAGTAATATAAACACTGTTCCTTAGGGAAAGTATACATACTTAAAATAAAAATGCTAGTATCTAGACATGGTATTTCGAGAGCTCTCCTCCTTCAAAAAGAAAAAGGACAGTATAACCAGCTATATACAACATGACTTAATCTGCAGAAAATTATTTAGCATTTGAATTCCACTTCCTGACTTCATAGCACTGTCATAAAACTATTTGTCTTTCAAGTGTTTTAACTGTAATAAATCCTAAGAACGCTTCAGTGAAGAAGGAAGACAAACATTTCAAGCTCTTAATTTTAGATTTAAAAATCAGATCTAACAATAAATGAAATTATTTGAATTTTAATATTAAAAAAGCTCATTCTAATATCTGTAAATTTTATGTATTTTGAATTTTATTTATAATCATTTGTAATATTTTACAGTTAAGGTATTTTATACTATTTAAAAATTAAAACTAAAATTTCAGTGTAATGACACTCATATATTTTGTGCTACCAGTAAGGAAAAAAAATCTATCATCATTACACTTTTTAGACAGAAAGAAGTTAAAAATTATGAAGTTAAAATTAGCATTGAGCTCAATATCT
The DNA here is from genome assembly GCA_004027205.1 of Ctenodactylus gundi. Classification (NCBI taxonomy): domain Eukaryota; kingdom Metazoa; phylum Chordata; class Mammalia; order Rodentia; family Ctenodactylidae; genus Ctenodactylus; species Ctenodactylus gundi. The sequence goes on from PVKB01001409.1 coordinate 275,021, forward strand.
TGACCTTGGGAAAATTATTTAACCTGTATAGTCCACAGTTTATTCAAAGCTAATTATAGCTTCTTTAGAGCTTTATAGTATGCGTTAAAGTTATTGATAGGTAAGATTGATATTAAACCTTGCCCATACAAAGAGAATAAACATTCATTGTTATAGCAAGAATTAGATAGCATTTTTACTTGGAAAATTGAAGTAAGATTTTTATAAAGATACAGAATTATCTAGATTTTATGGAAACTCTTCATGTGGGACTGTGATTCAGGGATAAGTTCACCAAAGATAAAGAGAATAGGTTAAAAGCCATACAGCTGGAGATTTTTGGTGAATACAAGCTATCTAATAAACTCCCCAGGAAGGAATTCATACGTTCAATATATCCTCCCAAATCGCTGACGGCCATCTTTTCCAGGGGTCATCTCTGAGTGCTTACTTTTGAGCTAATCGCATACTGGAGAATAAAGAATACATCGATCTGGATTTATAGTTGAGAATTCGGAACACGGAGGAAGCTTAGCACAGTGTAGAGTGTGAGCAAAGGGAAGATTAAAGCTTCATCAAATATCAACATGGACATCAAACTTTACTCATTAGTTCATGGAGCTTACCCTGTAAATGCACACATTTCTTGAACTTTCAAAAAGTAAATATTCATTAATTCAAGAAACTGAAAACTAAATAATTGGCATATGTATGAGAGTGTGAAGCAAAGTGCAGGCCCAATTAATGGAAGTAAATAGAACTGTATTTCTTACCATGTATGTTTTAAGATTTGTATAGCCATCAGTCATTATAAAACTGAACATTTACAGATAGTCCCTCTGTCCCTCAGGGCTCTGTGATCCTCTTAGATGATTCTGACTTCAGTTGTTTTAAGGGAGAATATCAAGAGTTAGGGTTGGAAGTCTGCCTGTGCCATATCTTAAATATGCTGAAAATTCAGAGGGCGAGGCAGACACAAAACTCAATGATTCCATACAAGAGATTAACATGTCCCATCTCCTGGGGAAAACTTTTATCTGAATTCAACTGACTGAATGTGTTCAAAATTCACACTGAGGAAAATAAGTTAAGGTGACCTTAATTTGAACAAGGCCTTTAAACCAGCCCAAGGCACTAGTGTTGTTATTTCTGTACAAGCGTACACAAGGTAGGAATTAGGTGTTACTTGAATAGTTTTCCATCCCATAGATTTCAGAGGAAATGTGCTAAATTCATAAGATGTATTTGTTAAGATGCTACTGACAAATAAATTATTCCTAACATTTCACTCCACTCTTTCCCAGGCAGTCAACATAAAGAAAACAAAAGAAAAGAAAAAGATAAAAAGAAAAGAGGAATATAGTAAATCACCACTATATTTAAAGAATGAAGTCATGAGAATTAAGAAGAGTTACAACACCAAACTCAACAGCTTATGTCTTAATCAAAACACAGCCAATAGTTACAGCAGGTTCACGGAGGATTATCACTTATGGAATTCTCTGTTATTCTCCTGGCTTATGATGTTTCAGATATTATGAGTGTAAATAAATTCATGATAAAAACTAATGGCACTTTATACACTGTTTTAGACATTAATCGTATCTTATTTTCAACTGAAATGACAACTAAGAAACCCTATTTTACATTGATGTGACAAGGTTTCTAAAATATGCTTGTACTTCTGCCCAAGAAGTATCTAAAGTGACCTACTATTTGCCACCTGTTGGATGGGTCAGGAAAGGAAAAGCTCCTCTGACCTCAGATGCAATATCTGAACTATATAGATGATGCTCTCTTAATTGGTAAATCAGGAACTCAACACAAGATATTGATGCAATTTGACAAGCTCCAGTAGAAATAACAGTTTATCTATTAAATTGTTAAACTTTGCTCACCAAATAAACTTTTGTGAACTCCTATAAGTGTATTGTCGAAGCATTCGGGTCTCTCCAGCAATCCAAGAAAAACTGCCATCTCTTTGACCCCTCCAACACCAAAAAGTAGACAACACCTGTTGAAGTCAGAGCTGGAGGTAGTTTGTGCCCTATTTAGACATGCTAATAGTTCTTTTTATTGGCTACTTGTCACATTGATAAGCTTTTAGTGTAGACCATCTAACAAGTTGCTATGGAAGCAGTTCAGCAAGCTGTGCCATGCTGTACCTCTAGGGACCCATGCGGGTGTAATTATCTTCCTGGTCTACAGGTTTCAGTAGCTTTCTCTGCATTCCAGGTTTACTCCACTGAAGATGCACCTGCTTACCAATCTGTTGTTTGTTATACAAGTAATGAAGGATCTCACTTTGCTTCTCCAACTATAAGCACTGGGAAGTGACTGAAAAAAAAAAAAACTTACAAACTGGTAAAATTCATTACATTCAATTCCTGTGTTCTCATCTATACTCTGACAGTTTCTTTTTATTTTTATTTTTGGTGACATTATCATGCTTCAAATAGGCTAATAGATCACTTTTTGGGTTTTATTCTTATAGGCTTAGGAAATTTCCTCTAACAATGCATTTCATCATTAACATAACCCAGAATATTCATTTTAATAAATATTTTCTGAGGATACATTACTTTAAACATATTGATGGGTTTATTGGCAAAATGCATATATTTATAACATGACTACTCATTTTTTTGCCATTTTTTTCTGTAAGACTGTGATCGTTCCTTCGAACATGAAAGGTGTACTCATTTCTAGATAATTAAAAAATTGATGGCAGATAAATATCTAGAATTACAGTTATTTTAAAACTATAGCCAATCATATTTAGTTTTATCTATACCTTCGGAATTCATAGAAACCAAACTTGTTTGCAACAATGATCTTAGGCAAGTGATCTTTTAAAAACTTTATGTTAACTACTTCCCTGGCCATAAAAACAAAACAAAAAGTGGGTCCTTAATTAGATCTTGATGTGTATTCAGAACCTTTGTGACTTTAAATTTATTACAGCTATTACTTTTTCAAATCAGATTATTTTTTAACCTCAAATTATTGCCCCTAAATTATTATATCCTTCCTAAAGGCCTACAACAGGCAGAATTCATTTAAATTCCTCCTGTAATAAATCTTTGACAAATAAAATTTCAGAGACACATGTCAAGTTATCAGAAAGAAAATTCAATTTTATGTGGATGTTGATCATCTTCAACTATATAAATTTTATATAACCTCAAAAACGTCAATGGGACTTCAATATTTGTAAGATAATTTGAAAGAATAAATAGTTTTGCTGAAAAACTAGAGGAGATTTGCCTTTCTGCATCTTAAAATGATTTGTAGAACAACATAAACAGTGGTTCATAATATATAAATAGTCAGGTCAAACACACAAAATATAAAATATTAGACATCATATAAATTTCTAGCAAAAATCAAAGATTAACATTTTTACTAACAGAGAAAATTGCAAATTTAAATAAAATGTTTTTGCATTTCTAAGTGAAATTCCTATATTCTTGAGAACTCAAGACAATACACTTTAATATAACATTTAGAGTTTTAAGATACTACAATATATGTAAATAATATGTGTAAATAATATATGTAAATAAAGAAACTCCAAGATATATATCTCAAAAATTCTACTTTAAAGACCAATAAAATAATAATATTCAAAATATAAAAGATAAGCCTGAGAAAGTCAATAGATTAATAATAGCTCATTATGGTGAAATTGATCTTTTTAAGAGTTTGATTAATCCCTTGTTTCACTTTTTAAATGGAATCATAAGCTGTTCAAAAATATTTTTCTTGTTATATCTTTGATATATCAGATATTTCTAAATATTTTTCACAAAGAAGAGTTTCAAAATACATTAAAATATCATTAAATTCTTATGAGAGCGAAACTTGTGATGTATACATGCATGCAAAATCCATTATTATATACAAAACAACTTTAATTTTTTTCTGGTTTCTTTAAAAAGACTATGAATAACACCTTTTAAATTCACTGCTTCATGTAATTTTAAAGTAATCTTTTAAAGTAGAAGCATTTTTCATGCTATACTCTGAAAAAGCTTGCCCATAATATTTTGGAAACAACTTTGAAATAATTTTCCCAAGAAAGTATTATCTAATTATGAGTCAGAATATTTTCAGGAAGTTGTGAATGACTGCTTCCAAAGGATGATTAAAAGTGTTACTTTATAAATGCTCAAATAGATTTTTACTGTGGATTCATTCAATTGTAAATTCTAAGTCTACAGTTAATTTGTGTTTATGTACTATATGCATGATTTATGTAGTTCATGCTGTCTTGCATAAACACAAAGTTGCATTTATAGTTGTCACAGATGTACTTGATCACACAATGTCAAAATCATTGTTAAAGCTATTTCTCTTCATCTACTTGCACGCCATGATTCATTTGTGTCAGATTGTTTAAAGAACAAGCAGAACAAAAATTAATTGTATTTTTCCATGTTACTGATCATGATATGCTCAGTCGTCATTCAGAAGATAAAAAGTAAGCTGCCTTAAGTCAAAGAGCTTAATTTTTTTTTTTTTTTTTGCTATTTTGTTACATCTAGAATCTCTTATGTATCTGGGACTCAATGGGTACTCAATAGTATTGGTTAAAGAATAAAAATATTTTATAGTGACAATTATGTTGCTACACATACAATAAAAGAAGGTAAACAATAACATTTTATATAGACATACTTTAATACTTTATATTCTACCCTTTCAATCCCAACTTGTCAAAGACCTTATGGGATCTATATATTCCATAGAATTTCCTTATATACATCATTCCCAAAGTATCCTGTTTGTTCATATTTAATGTCAGCTTCAAAATTCTACATTAAAGCACAGAATTTTTCAAATATATGGCCTTAGGTAAAATGTCAAATTTGATTATGCTGAGAAAAAGATCAGTAGTTGTCATATTTAAAGATTAGTAAACTGAGAATAAAAGAAATAAGAAATTCAGTAATATTGTGAACCACGGCTTACAGAATGCAGCTAAGTCACATCCTAAAACTGTCATTCAAGTTTAGGAAAGAATAAGTCATATTTCATTTCCTTTATTTCTATTAGCTGAGTTGGTGAGAGAAAACCCTGTAACAATCTTCTGGTAATTGCTAGTTGGTGTCAATTTTTTTTTGAAGAAGTAAGTGCTTGAGGAATATTTACATTGCCCTTTTTTCTTGTAAACACACAAATTGTGAACATTTTATATTAAAGATAATGTATTTAAGGATGAACATATTAACTACTACTCAAATGAATATTAGATTTCTGAGGATGAAAAATTCTCATGTTTTTGAAGATGTGTAGCTTGACTTGTAGTTCCCTCTAGGCGATGAAATCCTAGAACCCAATGAGACTATATTTGGAGTTGAGATTTTAGGAGAGGTAATTAAGGTAAAATGAGATGTAACTGGGCCCCTTATCAAACAGGACTAGTGTCCTTACGAGGATATTGAGAGATGCTAGGAGCCTGTGCACACAGAAGAAAGACTGTAGTGACTATTCACAAGCCAAAGAAAGAGGCTTTACCTGGAACCACTCCTGCCACCACCCTGGTTGTGGACATCCAATCTTTATCTGAACACATAAGCTTCTGGAACAGTCTGTACATTGTTATGGCATTTTAGCAGCCTAATACACAAAGTATACAGACATACAGAAAAATAAATAATATTCTCTCTCAGCCTCTGCTCCATTTATTATTCTAATGTAATTGAGTGTCCAATTTCATAAAAATCTAAATCAAGCTCTATTCAAGTAAATGTCTCAAAATTGCTATTACCTCCAAACAACACAACTACTCTAGTTTTCAACTTCCCCAAAATATTTTTTGGTACAACCTTAGTCACACATAACTTTGATTTATAATAGAATTTGCTGAGTCAAATTTCAGTAAATTATCAGGATACAGGCATCCTTCATTTCTTGGGTTTTTCAATAGAGGGGTGTGATGAGGTTCTCCCAAAAGAACTTCTCCACATAGCAAGAGGTATCGCTATCCTCTTCTATTACTCTTTGAGCAAATCATGGGTAGCACACAGCAAGCTCATCATGTCGACTATGTGAGTTACCTCCCACTCCCCTCTGTCTAACTTTTGCCTGTTAGTCCACATTCTATCAATGTAGCATTAGTGCTGAGCAAACTAGAAGTTGCCCACCTTCTAGCTGGAACGAAGCTGATACTATAAGCAAGAAATTGTTTCAGGAAAACAGATTTGTGTTTCTCTCTACTCATTTGTCAAGTTCAAAGTTTTTAAACTGAGAGAGAGAGAAAGAATTACTGTCAGAAATTATTAAATGTGCATAGTAATAGTGTAAAATCAGTCAGCCATATCTCAAAGAACCTGGACCACCCGTGAAATAAAAATACATGTATTTGAATTTGCAATAACTGAAGAAAGAAAAGTCAAATCAGAGAGTAAATAGAAAGTAAATAATGAGAAAGCCAGGTAAGACACCTTGCCTAGAAAAACGAGCATCTACCTCAATCACAGGCAAAGACTTAATCAAAAGGATTTAAATAACACTGAAATGAATTAGATCAAATAGGCAGTATGTTAACTTTCGCATTGTTTCAATGTTGAAGATCAAGTATTCACTGGGTGGCATGTAACCTTCAAAATGATAAGGGCAGTAGAGCTTGATTCCCAAGTTTCTTTTTGTTTATCTGTCTGTCTATCTATCTATCTGTCTATCCATCCACTTATTTATTTATTTATTTATTTGTTTATCTATTTAGACAGGGTCTTTCTTTGTAGCCCAGGCTAGTCCTGCTCTCACTGTGGAGCCCAGGCTAGCATTGAACTTGTGGCAATCCTGCCTCAGCCTCCCAAGAGCCAGATTACAGGCGTGAGCCACCACATCCAGCTTATGTAGTGCTTATGTAGTGCTGGGGAATCGAACTCAGGGTCTTGTGCTTGCTAGGCAAGTGATTTAACTTCTGTGCCATTCTTCCAGGCTTCCAAGTTTCTATTTAGATATGTTGATCTGATTCCATACTTCCCCCTCCCCACTTGGTCAAAATTTGAGTCAATATCTAAACTCATTTATTTTAAATTTAATTTTTCTACTCTCAATTCTCAAAATATAATTGTAAGCTTAAGATGTTCGATTGTCAGATTAACATCAATTAAATTGTTATTATTGATGTATTAATTCACATTTTCAATTTATATTTACTTAAACTTTTTATTTAGAACTATGTTAGATTTACAGATACTAAAATGAATTTTCAGACTGGAGGAATGGCACTGCTGTTAAGTGCTTGCCCAGCAAATGCATAGCCCTGAGTTCAATTCCCCAGCACCACAGAAGCAGGGTGTGGTGGCACATGCCTGTAATCTCAGCACTCTGGAGGCTGAGGCAGGAGGATTGCTATGAGTCAAGGCCATCCTGGGCTCCATAATCAGTTCAGGACCAGCCTGGGATACAGAGACCTTGTCTCAAACAAACAAACAAACAAAGTGCATTTTCATGTGTCCCTCACCTAGTTTCAGCTACCTCTACTATTATGGTACATGTGTGCATCTAAGAGACAAAAACGAGTACAACTCTGTAACAAGTGAAATTTGAACTTGTCTCCTCAGACATTAGACCTCTGGTGTATGCATCTCCTCTCGGTTCTGCAATAGTATATCAATTCTGTGTTTCTGTAAAGGAACTTCAAAGACAAAAAATTAGAATTTCTTGTCAACTGACTTTAATACACAAAAACTATCAGAATGAACCTAACTTAATAGTCACTTGAATTGGGCTGGAGAAATAGCACAGAAGCTACCTTGCTTGCCTAGGAAGCCAAAAGCCCAGAGTTTAATTCCTCAGCACTAGGTGAAATGGGCATGGTGGTGCATGCCAGTCATCCCAGTACTCATGAGGCTGAGGCAGGAGGATTGCTGTGAGTCCCTGACTAGCCTGCTCTACATAGTAAGTTTAGAACCAGCCCTAACTATAGACTGGGACCTTTTTAAAGTAGTCACATGAATACTTTTTGTTTTTAATATTTTACTTTTAATTGTCATGCATTTACTATATATATTAATGGGACTCAGGATGATATTTCAATATGCACAGAAAGGATCCTCTGATCAAATTCAGTCCCTTTTATTCACTTTTTAAGTTCCACATTTTCAGCACCTAATCATTGTCCTTTGTACACTTCAGTAGATGTTGGTTAGATCCCATCTTTCAAAGAGCACATAGAGCTTTGTTTGTGTCTGGCTTTACTGTACTTAGCACAGTGTTCTCCAGTTCCAACTTCAAAATATTTATAAGCATTCTTCCTTCTTCTTCCAGAATGATTTGAGTAAAATTTTCACTTTTTTAATTATTCCATAATTATCTTAAAGTTGAAATGATAATTACCACCCCAAAATTTTTTAGTGTTGTGACTAGAATTTGTTAATTGATAAAATCACTTAAGGAGAGTTAACATGTTTATTAAACATTTCAGCCACCTATATCTCTGCTAGTTCCCTGAATTATAACATATATATTTCTTTTCTGTGACCAATTTGAGGAAAGTGTTTATATATATATATATATATATATATTTTTTTTTACTAAATTTTTCTTACAGTGTTCAAGTTAAACCCAGATCTTCACATTATCAATGAAAGATATCCTGAGGAATTTGCTCCCAATAATAAGCATTTTATCTTTCCAGTCAGCTAATATTTTCTTCAGGATTAAATCTACGTTCATTGTGAGGTTTGCCTGAGTCTCATTTATTTCTTATATTTTTCAGATATGTTATTTAGTTTCTGTCAGCATGATATACATAAAACGTGTTTTCAATTTTATGTAAAATTTAAAAATATGGAATATATTGTTTGGTAGCAGTATGACAACATTTGCTGTATTCTAAAGCTCTTTTGCTGATTTCCATTTTTTGATGCTGAGTAATCAATATTCATATCAATATTCAATATTGCTGTTGTTTTCCCTCTGAAAGTAAAACTTGCATTTCTCTGTCTTATTTGGAATTTTCTCTTTGTCTTCAGTTTCCTTGTACTGCGCAGACACGAGATGTTTCTATTTCTCTTGTTTAGGATCAGTGCTTTAACGTCTTTCCTTAATGGAAAATTCTCAGACACCATGTTTTCAGGTACTGTTCCTCTTTCTTCCCCTATCGTGTATTCAATAGAGCATTTGGGACACTTTTTGCATTATACCATATAATTCTGAGCCACATTTTCACATATTTGTCTCTCTATAATTTAATGTAAGTATTTTGACTAAATAATTCTTCTTTCTGTTATTATGAAAGGATGAATGACTTTTTAACATCCTTGCCTTCATCCTTGGAACTTATGAGTAGAATATATGCCCTAAGTGAGTTTGCTGACATAAATATAAATGTGGACCTTAGTATAGAAAGATCATCTTGGATTTTTTGGTGGGAAAAAATCTAATCACTTATATCTTTACAATCAGAAAACTTTCTTTTGGAAGAGATTTTACTCAGAAGAGGAATGTTGCTAAAGATAAAGTCAAGAGATCTGAAATGTGAAGAGGATTTTTTGGTGGCTCTAACTATGTTCCATTACACAAACCAGAATGGGAACTTGAGTGTCTTGGGACTGCATCTTTCCAACAGCCAGCAGGAAAACAAACAACCTGGATGCTATGAATTAAGTAAACCAAGAAATTATGTACAAAACCTCAGAGATTACATGTTAGACACAAGCAATCTCAACTGTTGAAATTGAATGAGAGAGAATTCTAGAGAGCTGAAATCACCAGGCTGTTGGTACAATCCAAAGGAAAAATGTCTGTGAAAGAAGGAAAAAAATCATTTTGGGCATGAAACTATTCCCATAAAAATCTCAAAAATCCTTTGTTTATTAAACCACATAAAATACAAGCAGAAAATAAGGACTATGACGCACCATATATTTTGGACTAATTATTTTTCTTCCAAAAACTAGGTTACTTGTCCAAAAGACAATTTTTTCACTTGGTTTGTACAGGGCTTGCAGCAGTTCCTGCCCATAACAAAAATGGCAGACACTTAGGTCATCTATATAAACTAGTCTATTATTTTAAAATGTTATATATACAATCATGAATTCTTTAAACCATCCCCCGATTATTTATAATACCTAATACCATGTTAGTGCTATATAAATAAATTTTATATTCATCAGCAAGAAAGATGTGGCTTGCAGCAAACAATTTTCCTATATCGGTTGTTTATAAAACACTGGCTAACATGAGTATTTTAACGTCGTAAGTCTCTCATCTCCTTTTCTAGTAGTGAAATAAATTTTTAGTGAGCCCATTGTTCACCGTGCAACTTTCATGGGCAGAGAATCACAGTAAGAATACACCAATAATAGGATTTGCATTTTCCTTGCTACTGGGTAGCACGCGGGTGATGACAACACTGTTACCGAATCCAACAACTTGGTACAACTCCGAGTCCTGGTTATGTGAGGAAATTAATTGTGGGTGGTACTTGTGCCACATTTAATCGAGGTGTAGCCATAGGCATCTTACCCAAAATAATCAATATCCTTTAGACATTTCTTCCCACAACTACCTTCCAATCCCCCTTCATGAACGTAGAGTCTTTGCTTCTACTAAACCTGTAAAATCGGAGCAAGCATTGAAAAATAAATGGCTCTCATTTATAGTTCTTTTAGACAAAAATGGAAAACCTTTATACATATACTTTGTTAAAATCAGCTGATCAGTATTCACACAACTGTTCATTGCCAGTTTGAAAATGTGGCATGGCACTTCACTCTGGATTTCCTGGGCAAGAATGAACTCAATTTATTTAAGCTTTGCTCATAATTCATATTTTCTTTATTTATTTTCATTGTTTTGTTGGACATGCTTATTTTCTACACATTCATCTTAAATAAAAATACAGAAAAAGAAAAAAATGAAAAATATTCAAATAATGATTTTGAGCAAGGTCACAATAATCTCAACTTGACGAGGAAAAAATAAATGCTTGGCCAATTTTCCATGTGTGTGGAAGGGGAAGGAGTGATCAGGATCTTGATAAACTAAAGGACCTATTTTAGATACCTGTGAGAAACAGAGACCAGAGCTAATTTTTTAGCCTTGTGTGGTCGTGATGTTGTAGTGTGAGTCCCCTCTACAATAAAGCAATGAAATTATGAATCTCTTTGAATTGAGGCTGATTAGAGGTGAAAAAGGAGTCGGTCTATCAACAAACATTATTGCAAAGCAAACTTGGATGTAAAGATAGTCAGTAATAAAAAAAATGGCACTTACTGATTTTACCAAGTCTAGAGACAATAGAAGATGATTAGAATGTCATTACATATTAAGAAAATGTCCAAATATCAATAATTTGGTCATTCTTGTGTGAAATGTTATATTTATTTTTGTCTCTAATGTGGAGACAGTTTATTACTTTGAGTCTCTTTTATTATCTATAGTGCTTAGTGGACAATGATGAATTATATTTATTAAGATATGACAAATTGCAGGGTTTATTGTCTGTTTTTTCAGATGTATACGTATCAGCCTTTATATCTATATAACAATGGATAGTATATTTAAAGTCATAAAGCAAAGTCAGCTTTGTCCAAATATCAAAGTCTAAATTTAGGAATTATTTGTTTCTTAATGTAACAATCTGATAACAAAAACAAAACAAAAATAGTAAAGTGGTATATTCTTGACTGTCAATTAATGTGCTAGAGAAGCAACTTGATGAGTGGTATCCTGATCTATCTATTTATATATGTATATATAAATACATATATTTACCATGATTTATTTGACAACCTGGCAAAGATATTGAATATTCTGGAAAAATGACAGTAAGAGGTATACAAATGTAAACCAAAGTAGAAAGCTATAATTTTGAGGGCAGCTATGTTTCTTAAAATATATAATTTCAAATCATGAATCTGTGGCATAATAGCATATATACATATTCAATCAATTAATAATAATAGTCATGATTTTGACAATTTTAACTTACTGATACAGATACACTGTATCTGAGATCTCTTCAATAAATGACAGTGGTATGAAAATATTTGATATTTACATTAGTGGTAAAAACACAGATATTCTTAATACTACTGTGAATTGTTATCTTGATTCATTAAAGATAATAAATTTTGATTATATATTAATAAAAATAAAGACATCACATCTTACATTAATTCTCAGGCCCACAGATTTCTAAATATAGAAATTATGAGATTCCAGAGCTTCAAAAAGTTTCACTTCTTCAGATGAACCATAGCTTATTTAAACTTAGATATGAACCCTGGCTTTATGAGGTAGAGAAGTTTTCTCAGTTTCCTGAAGTTAATTTTATAAGATCAAATAAGGGTTACATAATAGTGCCTATCTTTCAAAGTTATTTTATATTTGAGCTGTCTTATGTCAATAAATAATAAATACTGACAGCCTTCTTGAATTTTAAAAGTTTATTGTAGCCCTCAGCTTTTTAAAAATGCAACTTGAATAATAAACGTATTTAAATTCCAACCAGTAAGTGTGTGGATCTGTGTTGAAGTGTTTGAGATTATATGTGTTATTTCAGTTCTAGCTGAGAGAATACTGGCTTGCAAGTTTAATCAAACATGGCTGTCTTTTCTATGGACTTAGTCATACCCTCTCAAAACTGTCCTTTGTTCCGGCATGGCTCATCTTCCAGGATCCACTACCTGGATGGAAGGTTCATTTCAGTCTTTGCTCTTATTTCTATCAGTGATGTTGACTCTCCTGGGCCACTCCACCTTCCCTTAGCCCTTCAACTACCTATTCAAAGGTCTTTCTTTCTTTCCCCCTTGCTGGTGTCTTAGCTTCCAACTGCTGCCACAGTTGTTTACTATAGCTTTGGTTGCTTAAAAGAATGCGATGCATTACCTTGCAATTCTGGAGATCAGAATATGAAAATAGGTCTTACTAGTTTAGGATTAAGGTATCCACAGAGCTGCATTCTTTTCTGAAGGCTCTAAGAAAGAATCTGCATTCTTGGCTTTTTCCAGTTGTTAGATGTCAAGGACTTTTTTGGTTTATGTAATTCTTCTTATTCCAAAGCCTTTAGTAATTCACTATTTCTCACATTGCACTCCTCTCACTGTAAATGGTCTTGCCTTCTTTTCTGTAATTCAAGAGTCTTGTATTACAGACTCAATTCTCTTTGCTACCTTAGTTCTCCTCAGGTCATCCAATGTGACATATTCACAGGGCTGGGAAATTGGAAATGGCTGTCATTGGAGGGAACTTATCATTTCATCTAACACACTAGGGGATATAAAGCATTTCCTGTTGATGTGTAAACAAAGACCAAGGAGTTAACATATTTCTTCTCATGGAAATTTTATTATGAAGTTCTTTCACCCAAAGGAAGCTCTAATAGGGTAATTTCAAGCTTTACAACAAGTCTATAAGAGAGATAGTTAGTAGCAGTTTCAGGCATTGTGAAGTTTCTAAATCATACTTGATAGGTAGCCTTAAATTCTAAATGCTTGATGTGCTCTACATAAATAATAATAAAAGTCATATTTTAAGTTTAATGTTCTATGGAAAATGCCTTTGTGTCCTTGATAAAACACTAGGTAAAGGCACATATCAAAACAACTCTTGAACTAGAGACAGGAAGTAAAATGCAAGTGTGTATTTTATTGTAATAGTTTCTTCAGTTTTGATTATATAAGTAAATATATCATATAAGAGGAACTTTATGTCTAATATCAAAATATATATATTTAAATGTATGTATTTACATATGCATTCTTAAATATACATATTTAAGGATGTATATCCAAATATCTGAACATTGAAAATATTAAATATCAATTTAATTGATCTAAATATTATGTATTAATTTAAATTTTTAAACTTCACTGTATTGCTATTTATTTTTTCCTGACACTACTTTTTGAGCTTTAAATACTTCAGTTTGAAGAACTCAGAAGAGTCAATCAATAAAGGTACCTTTTTAAAAAACAATCCTGAATATTTTCGTTTCGCTATTATTATATTTCAGTAAGTTTACACACACACACACACACACACACACACACACACACACACACACAAAGACACACACAAATTTGGAGAAATCATTTCACATAATTATTTTGATATATCACATATTCCTGAAGAAAACACCAAATTTCATGGTTCTTCGGTGGCCATAGTGTATCAGTGGAATATAATTACAGCAAGGTTTCAAAACTATCACAGAATTACAGCAGTGTGTAACACAGCTACATGTGCCAGTTGACTGGAGCTTAGCCAACTGCACCTTAGAAGACATTGTTGACTGGGGTGAGCGAACCTCAGATGGGGTAATTGGTAAGACTCAGATCTGCCCATGTGTGTCTCATCCTCCCCACAGAGAGGCAGGTAGTGGAAATGTCCAGGTTGCAAGGCCCATTGTGCAGATCCACATACAAACTGTACTTCCATCAAGTCTAGTTGCAAAACATTGACCTAATCAGGACAGACATGTCACTAAACTTCACATCATATCAAACAGTCTATGAGAAAAAGTCACAATAAATAAGATAAAAGGCAAAAATGTGGGCAAAGGGGAGCGTAAAGAACTAAAGCATTGGTCAAATGTACCTATACATCTTGGAAAACTTGGAATCATGTTAATTAGTCCATCTAAAAATACTTTGTGTCAATTAATTACAGGTTTCTACAAATTCACAATAATGGTTCTTACATACTTCTAGGTATATTTTGATTCACTAGTATTAGTTTATGTCTTAATTGAAACTTAAGAACTCACTTTTAAAAAGTGTGTGAGAAGGAAATCAGTGTTTTTTTTTAACATGAAATATTCAACCTGTGTATCAAACATTTCAGAAATGAGCTATTTTCCCCCATTTTAATTGATACGTATAAATGAGCTATACTATGAAACAGTCAAATGCTGTTCTTCTATTATTATTCCAGACTCCCTTTTTGGAAGTAGTGAAAACTAAATCTATTTAAGTAAGATGACTTTAAATTGAACAACTTGAAATACGTATTCAGGGAGGCTTCAGTGTGTTTAACTGTAGGCTAATTATAACTCAGATTACATTGATTATGGAAATTTATATGCATCACAATTTTGAGATAGAAAAACCATAAAAACAATTAAAGCATCATACTCTGCTTAAAAAAACAGTGCTCCAGTGGGAAACAACTTTGAATTTGACTCCCCAGAACCACATAAACCAGGCATGGTAGCACGCATATCTGTAATCCCAGAATTTTGGAGGCATAAACAGGAAGATTGCTGTGGCTGTAGTCCAGCCGTGGCTATGTGGTGAGCTATAGACTAGCCTGGACCAGTGAGACTCTGTCAAAAAAAAGTCCCTACAATAAAATTTTGAACATAACATGAAAAGACAAAAACCTGGCAAAGCAATAATTATAATTTTCACTAGAACTTACATAAAATTTAACCCATAAAATTTTAATGATGTTTAATATAAATAATGTGCATACATACACATATACATACATGTTTTCTAAAAGGGGAGGTGTCTTATGCATCTCAGATTAGAAAATCCCTGAGAAGACAATAATAACTTCTTCCTCAGTTTCAAATACCTACTTACTATTTAGTAATCCATTACCGTTCATGTTTCTAAATTAATTTTAGTTATGATTCTCATTGTGGAAAAGCTCAATTTTACTTAATTTGATTGGAAAATAATACAATGTTATATAAGAGTATACATCAAAATGTTCCCAAAGCCTTTATATCATCTACATTTGCTAGTTGTAAATGTATAGTTGTTGCAATAGTTTCTGAAATTATTATAATTTCAAAAATGCAAAGATTTCTGGCAGTTTAATCTTGCAAATAAATGATATTTTAAATTTCTTTTTTCTTTAAGAATGTTTATTTTAGTCCTTCCAAACTCTAGTCAGAATTTGTTTCTTGTTTGTGAGAGTTAATTATTTATTTCATGGTAAGTTCATACAATGTCAGGTCATATTAGTTTCCTAGACAATGGTATTTTTACATTTGGTAAGTTACAAGAGTAATTTCATAATTTCATAACCTACAAAAATATATTATCCATTTACTTCAATATATGTTTATATATCTAGAATGTGATAGAAATATTTAATTCCATAAAATATTAGATCAATTGAAAATATAGTCCAACTATTTCCCTTGCCCAAAATCATTCCTATTGCAATGCAACATTCTGTTTCTTAAGGAAATAAAAATCATCTATAAGCTTCTGTTTCTTCTTGAGCCCAGACTGGCTTTTGAACTGTTTTGCAAATTAAAAAACACGTTTCAAGGATAATGACGTGTAATAGTATCCCATCATCACAAGACTGAACCAACCAATCAGCGAGAAGTTGAGAAACAATTGAGAAGCTTACTGTCTTCAAAAAGAAGTAGCTAACTGCCAGACCTGTGAGCCAGGGTGTCCTGGAGGACCCAGGCCAGCCAAACTGCCCTCAGACCACTCGTGCATACGGAAGTGAAGGTGACCTCACAAATCCTGGTCTGAATGTGCTTAATTACTCAGTGCCCATTGGACTCAAACACCCTTCCTTTCCTCCCTCCCCCTCCCTCTGCTTTTCCCCCTCCTTCCCCCTTCTGTAAGACCACCAAGTTTTGAAATAATGCAATCAATTTTCTAAAAGTAAAAATTGATCTCACATTCATTAAAGTCTGGTAAATAATGTCTCTCGGTATTAGCAAGCATTTTAGGATACATTTTAGGCGTGCTTTTTTATTTGTCCTCAAAAATTTTATAGCACAAAATATTTTCATATCTACCCAGAATTTTACTTAGCCATTTTCTTATGAAACGGTAATTCCGGCGGCAACCCACATTTCTGCGTAGCCTTCTGAGTAGCAGAAACTTTACCCTCATTCTTTCCCCTTTTGTAATTTTTCTAAAAAAGTTTTCTCTTCACAAGTTCCAAAAAAATAGTAATTTTGTTTCCTAATAGGATTTTTTGCCAAGTAAAATTTTCTAATTCTACAATTAGCCTGTTTCTTTCTCAAGTACTTTTTAATAACATGTATATATTCTTTTCTTTCTTTCTTTCTTTTTCTTTCTTTCTTTCTTTTTTTTTTTTTTTTTTTGAGATAGGGTCTTGCTCAGTAGTCCAAGCTGATCCTGAACTCACGATGTAGCACAGACTAGCCTCAAACACAGTGCAATACTCTGGCTTCCACCTCCCAAGTGCTAGGAATATAGAGCTCAAGCAGGCCTGACTTCTGTGGTGCTTGGGAATCATCCCAGTGCCTCGTGCTTGCTAGGCAATCGCTCTCACTGCTGAGCTATACCAACAGTCACTATTCAGATATTTTTTTATGTGCAATCAAACTCATCTGCTTTCTGGACACTAATGTTAATACAAAGAACCTAGGTAGAATATAGCATGAGATCATTATATTTGAATTCCTTAGTTTTTCAAAAGATCATTTTCTCTTTCATCAGTCAACTTATAGTAATAATTGACCTATATTATTTAAAATCAAAGCCCTATAGACTTAATTAATTTTGAGTATCTTAAAGTTGATGAAGTCTTTCAACTGAGTTTCCCTTGAAATGCAATATTTTAAATTTTTAAATCTTATTTAATATTAATCCAATTATTAATTCATGAGCATTAAATATTCACCATAATTATTAAATAAATAACATTACTATGTTCTAATTTTATGAATAATCTTTTTTCAATTATTAAAAAATTGTATCTAATGAATTAACACAAAATGAAAACACCAGGATTCCTAAATGTTACATACCATCCAAATAATTGGTTTCTATTTCAAATACAGAGCATTCTAATAAGCAAATTTTTTGTAACGAATGAAGTGTCATCATACTTTGAGTTACAGAACAAAATTAATATCTTCCGAAAGATGTGTGACATCTCTCTCAGTCAGAACTAAAATGTTTATTTCTGATTTTATACCATTTGGAGGAGCAGTATTTAATCACTTATTTCACTACATAAATCTTATGTTCCTCAAGGTCTCATGATATTCATAGCAAAAACTTTATACAGTGCCACACCTATGGGATTCTCAAAATTGAATAAAAACATTCAGTCTGTGTTAAACCGATTCTTATTCATTCTTTATTTGCAATATGAAATTAGTTACTCAACTGTGGCAACAACGATGCTTTTTTTTACTTGAAATCTAGTAATATGAAAACTTCGGTTATCATTAGGTGATAGACTTAAAGACTAAAATTAGCACATGGAATAGATAAAATATAAAATTATTTTTAATTGCTCATTTTCAATACCTCCTCTCTTTCTCTCTCTCACCCATACCTCTTTCTCTCCATATTTACTTCCTCTTTATTTTTTTCCCAGAGGCACAACTACACAACAGCATGTTGATATATTTCTCCAGACAAGATGGTTAGAGAAAATACGAAGATATGTAGCATTTTCTTAAATTTTAAAATAAATCAAGCACACAAAAGTGAATTATAGAAATGGAGAGAGAACTCCAGCTTCTTCTATCTAAATTTCCATGCCCTCAAACTACAAAGATGGAAAATTCTGGAACACATTTACTCTCCTTTCTTTTCCCCTTGTTTTGTTTTCCCCCATTCTATTGATATGCATACTTCAGGTTTACAAGGGACTACCCAGGCTCCTTTTTTAAACACCAAGACAAAAACTTCTAAATGTGATGTTTCTCAAAAGAAAGATAAAACAAAAGAAAAGAATAAAAAAGAAAGAAAAGAACAAATGCTTTTCTTCTAAATTAACTGACTTGAAGCAGCAAATCTGATAAAAACATGAATTTCTCTTTTTAGCGTAACTTCATATCCTTTCTTTGTGGGGAATTATGGGAAGAGAGGTGAATAGATAGGCAAGTGATAAATAAATAGTAAGAGCTAGGTCCAAGATAGTAGAAGGAATAGTGAAGGCAGCAAATCTTTTCCCTCCATTTTTATTAGTATGTACAAGGGATTCCTAGTAGTTACCTTAAACTTAAATTTCTGAACATATATATAGCACAATGGCTCCAGACCCCACCATTCCCCGTCCCCTTCTCATCCGCCCTGACTCCCAACAGCACATGTACTTGTTCTTCTTTTTGGAGAGGTTTTCTTCAGAAAACTCTCATCATATGCTTGCCGATTTCACCGATGTTCTTACATGTTCTTACATGTATATGTATTCACCAAAATCCTTGACACCCTTGGTCTGAATTACAGAAGCCTTCACTTCCTTCCCCAGGGATGGATGAAGAACAGATGTTAGATGTGAAGAATCATTTAGCTCATTCGAGGAAGACACATTCTTAGTTATTTTCAATTCTTTTATATAGAACCATCATCTGGTAGTTAAATATTACTGAGACCTCATGGAATATTTTGGAAAAAACTTTTCAATAAACATGTGCAGAGTATTTGTTGAGGGAAGTGTGAAGGATGGATCCACCGGGTGCTTATTGACTAGAACGTGACACTTACACCCTGTTGTAATGGAAACGGCCACATAAGTAAGAGTTCCTGCTCATTTGATGGCAGGCTGGCAATAATGGATAACATGAACACAAGCTGTCAGGATGGGGTCACAAAGACAGGATCCTCATTAAAGAAAGTAATTGTGGTACTGATAGCTCCCTGCTGTGACTTATCATCGAGGTAAATACCCATGTATGGGTTCTGGCAGATGGTGAATGACAGCTTCGTAACTGGATGGTAAGTTGGAAGCTAGCAGACAATGTTCACGTGCCGGATTTATATTTTGTTTCTCTTCAGGCCATAGAGAATCTTATTTCCTGAATGAATCAGATGAAATTTTGCATTTTTCATCTTCACTATTGCCATCTAATTACATCATTGTTTTCATTTGAGCACAACGAAAATAATCCTGCTATGTGATCCAGAATATTTCACCATGACCTTTACAAACAGAATAGTCTCATTTGTAGCAAATAAGAATGAAATAAATTTGCTCAGTTTCTTTAAATATTATCATGAGTTTATTTCAAAACATTTTGGCACTATGATTGACCAATAAATCTTATGGAATTAGAGCAGCTCCAAATCAAGTATATGCTGACAAGAAAAATCTGTTTCTCTTAGAGCACTGGGATAAATTACTATCAGAGTGACTATAGATTCTCAATTCCTTTTAACCACAAGTAAGTTTTAAATAGTAACTTCCATATTATTGAATTCCAAAATACCAATGCTAATTCTTTGCAGCAATTTTCAATAACATATAATGATATCAAATACTAGTTTTTATTTATTTGAACAATTTTACTACCAAAAGATGTTTGGTTCTAAGAACTACTCTTTGCTCACTCCATAAAATCCCAAGGAACAGTGTAAAAATGTTTCTATCTCTATATTAATAGTCAGTCCCCAGTTATCCCTAACTAATTTCATGTGGGCCAAATATTAAATAATCTCTAAGCATTTTTTTTTATATTTTGAAGTGTTACAGTTAATCATTTTACCTTAAAGTGAATTGAGGTAAACTGTTCATGTCACATTTCACATTGTACAATAAGACAGACTTAGAGGAAAGAGAATGTGACAGTCTAGAGTATTCTATCCATAGAAAAGTTTTTTTTTTTTTTTTTTTGATAATCAAAGTAATGATCTGCTTAGCAGATAAAATGGACAGAGACTTAATTGGTAACATGTGGTGGCACATGCCAGTAAACCCAGTATCAGGGGGAAGGTAGAGGCAGGAGGTTTGAGAGCTACATAGTTACATTGTGAATTCAGGTCCAGCCTGGACTACAGAGTGAGAGACCTTACCTCAAGAGAAAAGAGAAAGAGAGAGAGACTGACAGAGTCTCTCACACCTTATATAAAAAGAAAATTTCTATGTCTGTTTTCGTGTTTTGTGCTGGGTATTGTTTCCTTAGCTTTGCTTCTGTTTAAATTGGAAGTTTTACATGTGTTGGAATAATGAGAACTTTCCTTTGTGTCATGGACATCTTGGTTACTATGTCATCATACTCAAATCATCTAGGTCTGCTTGTATTATCCTATTTAATACTTAGCCAATAGAAAAAGAGGGTTGACCAAGGGGGTGAAATCCAGCTTTCTCATTGGCCATTTTCTTAGTTGTTGAGTACAGATAGGAGGTCAGGCTTCTGACTAGGCCTTCGTTTACTTACGGGGCTGGGTGAATGGAAAGTGCACCTCTGTGATGCCTTCCGCCAGCATCCACTGATGCCGTGCACCGAGGCAGTAACACTGTAAATTAACCTTGTAAATTATATACCCTTGGTTGAGTGATGAATGTACTCTACTGTCTATTATAGCATTTGGATGCTTAGGGAGATTGCCAAACACACAAATATAGTGGCCCAAGGAAGTCCTCACTCACTCCGTCAAAATATTTGCTTCACTCTGGGAGGCTGCGGCAGGAGAATCACAAGTTTGAGCCCAGCCTGGACAATTCAGCAACTCAGAAAGAGCTTGTCTGAATATCAAAACTGGGACTGGGGACATGACTCAGTGTAAAGGCTCTGTATTATATCTTTAGTACCACACACACACACACACACACACACACACACACACACACACACACAATGTAGTTCCATGCACATTCTGTACCAGTTAGAATAGTCATCAGAATAGTCTTATTTATGTTATGGTAGCTATTAATTTCCAGCTTTTCATAATAGAGTCAAAATGTATGTTTCTACCCTGTAAAATATATCCATCACCAACAGCAATGATTACTATTTGAATTAGCCAATTTTCCATGGAGGCAAACTTGAAAGAACATTTTAAATATTATCTGTTGAGGAAAAAAATACAACAAAGAAGGATATCACAATGAAAATTCATTACCTTTTCTTTTTTCCTTTTTTTTTGTTTATTTTCTCATTTTTCTCTATGTCTATAAAAAGTGATGTGTAATTCCTAAATTTGAACACCTCATACCACAGGATAACAGATGACAGCATGAAGAATATTGGAGTAGACTGAATCTAGTTATCTAGTTATGGGTTTTTTTTTAAGATTTCAAGTAGAAAAATGTTATTTCTTCATTAACTCATGTCTGTAAGAAATACACAAGAAGCTGGGGGCATGAAACACTTGTCCTTTCTTCTCCTGAAGGAGAACTCGAACACAGGCAAAATATAGAGCTTTTGTTTGAGAGGGGTTGTACTGGCAGGTTTTGTGCAGTTTCATTCAGGATGAAATATATATATATATATTACTACAATCTCATTGGCTAAATCGAGTCACACAGCTCCATTCAATGGCTAGCAGTCTGGAAGGCACATTATTGGCATGGCTCGGAGAAGGACAGAAGCAGAAATATTTGGTGATCAGAGTACAGTGCCACATTCTCGGGCATCTTTATCATCTAAAAACCTGTTAACCTCAACACATCTACACACACATACCCACACCCCCACACACACAAACACACACACCCCCCACACACACACATTCAAAATAGAATGAAATGTGCCTTCCGAATGAGAGAAATTTAAGCTACTTGCTTCTTGTGGTTTTCTTATTAACACTTCTCATTTTTCTAGTTTGCATTATAAATTTGTGAAGTTAGCCTGAGTAAAATCACTGTTGATGAAGATATGGGCAGTAACTAAAACATTTCACATACGTTCCTCATAATCATATAAAAATTGCTATGTTTTGCAATTTGTGTTATTTTGTACTTATGTATTAAACTGCTAGTTGTGTTAAAAAAACAAAAATTAGCTCGCAATTCTGAAGGTCTGAAGCTTGACTTGACTTGGTTTATTCCTTATTTTAGGTCATGTGTACTAAAATGACAGTGAAAAGGAGGCTGTGGTTTTACCTAGAAGCTCTAGGGGAAAATACGTGTCCCACTTAACAAAGATTTTAGACCAAATTCAGTGCCTTGCGAATGCCAAAATGAAATAATTTCTTTCTTCTGAAATGTCAGCCGAGGCCCCTGAATTAAGCTCTAGAAAAAAAAAAAAAAACTTTAGATCTCATTGAACTTCAAACACTTAGGACTTCCTCTTTTGCTTTCTTATCTTTTTCCAGCATGACTTAGAGATTAAGCCCACTAAAATAGTAATGTGTCATACAAAACAATCCCAGTAACGACACACTCATGGATTTCCACAACAGTCAAAGTGGATAGCATTATACAAGATTCAAGTTAGTAGGACCATTTTTTAAAATTCTACCCATCATATTTTTTATTATCAGCACTACCAATCCTAAGAATTCTTGGCCAGCAGTAGACACTTAAATAAAATCCCATAACTAAAATTTTTCTTACTGTAAAAGACCTTCTCTTAAATGATGTTTAGGAGCACCAAAAATGACATAGCTTGTGATCTGAACAAGAAGTATACGAAAATCACATGCCTGTGTAATTGACTTTGCTGATCTGATCACACTCCCAAGTCTGTCTTTCCCTACAAATGATAAAAATACCACAATCTGCATGTCCTTCTTCTGATGTTTGACTAATACATGTACCTGTCTCAATTTCTAAATTCCACAAGTAAATATTTAAGTTGGAAGTGTGTTTAGCTTAAGGCCTTTATCTTAACTGGATTACTCACAAACACAGTATTGCCAGTGCTGTTCATGTTAGCAATCTCCTGGGACTGCAAACTCTTTGGGGGATAATCAACTTGAACCTGTTATTAAAAGAGGAAGAATTAGTGGGAGCAAGTATCACTGCCCACAGAACAAGATTGTGTTGTCCATATTAGAATTACTCAAAAGTTTGCCTGTCGGTCAGTGGCATTGTCCTACTAATAATTTGCTAACTAACCAACACTCATTGCATTTATGTATGTATTTCTTTGTCTCAACTTCCTTACATATAATACCAGAGATCAGATCTCAGATAAATTGCCTGTACTTCAATCTTCACTCACAATTTAGAGTAAACCAAATTATGTTGGTTGATAGAATGTAGCCCTACAAAATCATCAGAATACAAGTTCAACATCTGACAATTTTCAGATCAAATGGCGACAAGAACCGCTCATGGGGTTAAGATCACTTTAGCACCTTGTAGAATCTCAGTGGGTAATATTCTCCCTGATTAAAAAAAAAATCAAGAAAAGAGACTTATGCATAAACTCAAAATTGTTCAATATACAGCGAAACAAACCTTGTAAAGATTCTAGAGTTGACCTTTGATTAAAAAAGAAATTACTAGTTCAGTTTTACTAGCTCTCGAATCATGGAGAAAACCAGGAGACTTCGTGTTAGCAGACCCTTCTGAAGCTAGAGAGAAAATTATATTGAATTCAAAACTCCCAGATTCCATCTCAAAAACATTCACACAGGAGGCTGAATCTCTATGAGAAATGAAGGCTGACACGTCTTCAGATCAACAAACAGGAAAAGAGAAAGAAGGGGTGGGTGTGTTAGGTCTGGAAAAGACCATCTGTGTGTACACGCTCAACAACTTTATTTCCCAAAATATTCCTAAGTCTCACCAACAGGCAGAAACAACCAGCCCTTTGCCAAATAATAAAATCCTCTCACTGCATGATGAATACGTAAGGTCACTCAAGGCAGATGACTCCCAGATGAAGTGTGAAGTTTAGTCTCCAATATTTTCCCCTCAATTCCTCATTAAATACAAGCCATGGTTTTTGCATTGCTGGAGGAAAAAAAAAAAAAAAAAAACATCTGTGCTATAGGATCACTGACTTATTCCTTGAAAGTGCTTAATGACTTACTTAACGCATGCCAGCAGAAATTGGGGAAACATGTTGAGAACAGATTTTAAAGATCATCATCTTCACAGATGGGCAGGACAGAACATACACTAATGAATATTTTTATACATGCAGTAGTAATTTCTCATAGTTCTAAAATTAATATATTTGAAGCAATACTAATACTACTACTAATAGTAATTAAAAAATACCTTCCTGGATCAGTTCTTAAAGTTCAGGTAATATGTTGGCCTATAAAAAAAAGTGTAAAATGCTGGAAGTTGATTGTCAAAATACCAAGTAAGATGTCAGTAAGCTTACAAGTGTGGGCAAGTTGAAATAAATTTGTCACATGTGAAGAAACCAGAAAGTACGTCCCTTATGAAAGCATAAAAATATTACTCATTGTAGGCAAATGGATACAATTGAGACCATTATGCTTAGAGAAGTAAGTTAGACTCAGAGGATTAAGTGTCATAAGGTCTCCCTCATAATAGAAACCCAGAGTATAAATAGATTATAGAATCAAAGGGGTGAGATGTTGAGATTAAGGAGGGAATGAATAAGAGGGAGGGAAAAAATGGGAAGGGTAAGAAAATGGGAAGCTGACATGACACATAGGCACACAAAATTGCCAAGCTTAATGTAACCATTGTGTATCCCACACGTGCATTAATAAAAATGGAGGCAAAAAGACACTGATATTTTTGCATATCAATGAATAGCCAAAGGTAGTCGCAGCTAACTCGTGTAGACCATGATTGAGGACAAAAGGGGCTTCCATAGAACAGAGACCCTGCATTTAAATAAAGACTAAGATATTATTCAAGGCTCTTTATAGAAACAGGACTGGTTTGAATGGAGAGAGGGAGAAACAGAGACAGAAAAACAGTCTTGTTTTAAGAAATTAGCTCATCAAGCACACTTGCAAGTACCAAGTCTGCAGGGAGATTTGCAGTCTAATGTCTTAAGGACAATCACAACACCAATCCATTTTGTTTGAGGGAGATTGTTTTTTTTTCCTATGAAGGTTTTCACTTAATTAAGAGAAGCCTTACCAAATTACAGAAAGTAATCTGCTTTACTCAAAGCCTATCAATGTCAATTTTTTCATTAAAAACCTTCAAAAGACATCTAGAATTATGCTTGACTAAAAATATAAGTACTATGTAATTTGCCTAAGTTGACACATAAGTTAACCATCACAGATATTATAAAATTGGAGACTTTGTGTTATCTAAAAATCAAGAATAACATGGATATAATTAATTAGCATAGTGGATCACTCTACCAAGTAACAAGAGATTCTAATTCACAGGATGTATCATAATGGCTAATAAACTATTATTTTCAGCACATACAATTGAGGGAGGGTTATTATTAAAAGAAATTGAAAATCTGGTCATTATAGACAATATCACAATGAAAAAAAAAACTATGATTTGTTTTCCATATCCTAAGTGAGCCACGTTTTCTGTCCAAAGATTGGTAATTAATGAATAAGTCAGTTCCCACATGAAATGCACATAAAACAGCACCATAATTATTTGTGAAGAGAAAAAGTCTTTAAAATTTTACCAGTATACCTGAAAACATTGACTCATGTGACAGTGTATTACAGAGAGGATATTCTAACCACATTAAGCTTATTAGAAACAATGCAAGTTAATATTGATTTGAGGAAAACCAAATTTTTCACCACAATGTAGCTATTGGACTAGGACTAAGTGGGGACAAGATGAAATCTTGGCCTAAGATCTCGTCACAGACAATTCAAAAAGACTGTGGAATCACCTCATTTCTTCTAGAAGTGATTAATATGTAGTCTATTTCTGGCAATCTTTTAGTCATCTAGAAAATGTGTTCTGGTCTATGATTATTCTCTAAAAGAGACAAGATAGAAATGCTAGTTCAAACTTACTTGTGAGGATATAAGTCAAGATTCAATACTGTGTCACTGGATTCTTGGCTAACTCTACAATTTTGAGACAAAAAAATTCTTCATCTTTGTAAGAGGTGGATCACTTAAATAATCTATTATAGTAATATTGTGGCAATAAATTTGAAAATGTTAATGTGCTAGCAAAATTAGACATCAAGGGAAAGAAGCAAATTTTGTAATTACTATGGTTTTGCCATACTGGTTATTACTTTATTGATTTAATTATCTAGCCCACACCAGAATATGTTATTTAAAAGTAAGATCCTTTGTATCTGTTAGGTCTAATAAAATGGCAGTATTTTGATGAAATTTTTGAATTTTCAATCGAGTATATATCATGTCTAATAATATTATCTCAGCTTACTAGGTAGATATTTTATAAAGTTGTCAACATTAAGGCTCAAAAAAGAGAAATTCCACATACATGTCTAGCTGTGTGGCTAATTGGCCACAAGACACAGTCAATTTTGTGATAACAACCAATTGTAAAGTGTTAACCAAATATAAAGTATGCATAAAATATTAAAACATAATTCCTTTAAAATATTTTAACATACTAATGGCTTTGTGAGGAGTGGAAAATGGTAGGTGTAACATATCTAGTGAAGTTGTTCTCTAATAAATAAGTACTCCATATGAAAAGAAAGGCATTAATACATTTTGAGATCATACTACACAAGAGATCAATTTATTTATATAATTGATAATTATGCAAGTAAACATATGCATATAGACTAGCAAATACCATCTCTCACTTTTCACTTTCATGTGCACCCTTCTCACTTAGCTTATTATGAGAGAGACTTTATCTACTCCTCTGTTGATGGACATATTGGTTACATCCAAGATTCATTCATTGTGAGCTGTGCTGCTATAAGCACGGATATGTGTGTATCAGTGTTGAATGGTGTCCTTAAGTTTCTTGGGAAGATAACCAGAAGAAGAAGGTAGTCCAATCAAAAGGGATATCTCTTTCATTTTTTTTTTAATCTTCATACTGCTTTCAGTGATGATTGTATCAGGTTATAGTACCACTAACACTGTGGGAAGATTCCTTTCTCTCCACAATCTCACCAGCATTTGCTGTTTTTTAGCTCTTGATAAAAGTTATTCTTACTGGAGTTAGATGAAAATTTGGTCATGTTTTGATTTGCATTTCTTTCACAGCTAAACATTCTGAACATTTGTTCATGCATTTCTTGGCCATTTGTTCTTCTTTTCTTTTGTAAGAACTGTCTATTCATTTAAATTGACTAATCTTGATTGGGTCTTTTGTTTTGGAGAGTCTATTTGTTTCAATTCTTTGTATATTCTAAAAAATAGC
Source organism: Ctenodactylus gundi (assembly GCA_004027205.1). Lineage (NCBI taxonomy): Eukaryota > Metazoa > Chordata > Mammalia > Rodentia > Ctenodactylidae > Ctenodactylus > Ctenodactylus gundi. The sequence continues at coordinate 302,876 of PVKB01001409.1, forward strand.
CTTCTGCCTGAAAAATAGCTGGCAAATTTTCCCCATTCCACTGATTCTTTCCTGATTATTTCCTTTGCCATGTGGAACATTTTTAATCTGATATAGCCTCATTTAGTGATTCTTAGTATTATCTCATGCACAATGTGTATTTCATTGAGAAGCTCCTTACATATGCTTATAACTTTAAGGGCTTTGCTTTTTTTTCTTCCAGCAGGTTGAGTGTTTCCACTTTAATATCGAAGTCTTTCCTCTACTTTGATTTGATACCTTATAAAAAATGTGGGTTTCATTTTCTTATTCAGCATGTGACTAACCAGTTTCCCTGCATCATGGACAAGCTGATAAAAGCAACTTTAAGTTTGGTGGAGGAGCTTGGGAGCTAAACACTTGCCTAGCAAGCTCAAGGCCTTGGATTCTATTCTCTAGCACTACACAGATTGGGTATGGTGGTGCATGCCTACAATCCCAGCACGAAGGAGGGTGAGGCAGAATGACAACGGTGTGTTCAGGACACGTTAGCCTACATAGTGAGTTCAGGGCCAGCCTGGACTGCAGAGCAAAACACTGTCTCAAAAAATAAAATAACAATCCTAGCACCAACATTATTCTAAACTGGGAAAAAAATAGAAAACATTCCCCCTTAAGTCATGAACACAGAGTGTCCACTTTTACCAGTTCTGCTCATTGTAGGACTTAAAATCTTAGCCAGAGCAATCAGGTAAGAGAATGAAATAAAAGGGATATATAGAGAAAAGGTAGAAAATATCCGAATGGTCTCTCTGATATGAGAGACCCAGATCACAACACCTATGGAACTTAAGAAAAAGACAAAATGAAAGAGGGGGATAGGGTGAGGGAGGAGGGAGGGAGGGGTGCATAGAGGGAGCGACAAAAGGAGAGTGGGAAAGCCCTTGTCACCTTGACAAGATAAGTATGTGCGCAAAATGCTCTACTCCATTGTAAACCTTGAATTTTGCACGTATACATAGCAATAAAATGTGGGGAAAAAAGAAAATATCTATTGGTGTTTAAATATGATGTAATCTTTTACATAGAAAACACCAAGAAATCTATCAGAAGACATAAATTCAGCCAAGTCGCGGGTTACAAAATCAATATACAAAAACTAATAGCATTTTCATACACCAACAATAAATATACAGAGAAAGACATCAGAAAACTGATTCCATTCAAAGAAGACTCAAAAAAAAAAATGCATACCTGGACTTATCCTCATCTAGGAAGTGAAGGACCTCTACAATGAGAGCTATAATA